>VWZK01009072.1:934886-949811 GCA_013396935.1 Baryphthengus martii | reverse complement strand
GGAAGGCCAATGGGATCTTGGCTTGTATCAGGAATAGTGTGGCCAGCAGGACTAAGGATGTAATTCTCCCCCTGTACTCAGCACTGGTGAGGCCTCACCTCAAATACTGTGTGCAGTTCTGGTCCCCACACTTCAAGAAAGATCTTGAGGTGCTGGAGCAGGTCCAGAGGAGAGCAACAACGCTGGCGAAGGGACTGGAGGGAAAATCTTATGAGGAGAGGCTGAGGGAGCTGGGGTTGTTGAGCCTGGAGAAGAGGAGACTCAGGGGAGACCTCATCACTCTCTACAACTACCTGAAAGGAAGGTGGGAGTTGGGCTCTTCTCCCAGGCAACTAGTGACAGGACAAGAGGGCACGGCCTGAAGCTGCACCAGGGGAGGTTTAGGTTGGATATTAGGAAGCACTTCCTCACAGAAAGGGTCATTAGGTGCTGGAATGGACTGCCCAGGGAGGTGGTGGAGTTGCCATCTCTGGAGGTGTTTAAGGAAAGATTGGATGAGGCACTTAGTGACATGGTCTAGCTAGGTGTTTTGGTGTGGCGCCATAGGCTGGACTGGATGCTCTCAGAGTTCTATTCCAGCCTCAACAATTCTGTGATACTGTGATTGCAGCCGGCCTTGCTGCTCCAGGCATTCCTGCATCCCTTCCCACCCAGGCACTGTGCTGCGGGAGGACTCCTCACCATCTCCAGACTCTTTTGCAGGTAATCAAAACAGCCACAAAACCCCTCCAGGTCCATAATAATCTCATAGGATGGGTATTCAGTACAAGTTAAAAGTAGGCTGCTTTTGATAGCAGCGTATGAGCTTGCAGCAGAGGGACTTCCTTGTGGGTTTCATTTTGGAGAGATCCTCTGTCACAACATGGGGTGCTTTTGGGCATTTGTGTTTGAAACCTTTTTTTTTCATCCAGTGTGTGACTGCTGCTGCCCTAACAGGGTGCAGGACAAGCAGGGATCACCTGCCAACACGCTCAAAAAAGTGGTATCTGCTCATCCTCAGAGCACTGAGCACGTGACTCTGCTGCACCTCTAGCCTTCTAGGGAGGTGGGAGAGGGAGATTGTTTAGAAAATAAACCTGGATGTCCCACAGAGGAAGTTCTCTAGATTAGGAAGGCGCACAGATTAACTTTTTGGTGTAAACTGATCAGTTACCTTGATCCTCTGCTTTGCTCTGCCACTGACTCATTCTTCCATGACAGGCAAAGTCACTTCACCTTGATGCAAAGATCAGTGAGAACATGCCTCCAGGAGAAAAGTCTGTCTCATGCCTTTCTGGTAATGGCTCTGTTTACTTTCTACTTTGTCCATGTTCAATTTTTTGTGGAGTTATGGCTTTCATGTTTGGAAGAGGATAGTGTGAATTAGAAGTCCCCAACAGAGGGTTTAAAATGGTTGTGAATGTGTCATTAGTTAAAGAGTGAGTTAAATGGAAAGGAACCTGTGGCTACTGTTAAGGCACAGAGCTCCATGTTCTCACCTCATCGGCACACAGAAGTGTTTATGGGACTTCTAGAGTCAGGCTTTCAAGATTCATTGTACACTTGGCCGTGTTGCTATAAAGAACCATAAATGCATCTTGTTCCCCACGGCATTAACTTCTCTGACAACATGGCCTCTTCTGAATCAAGTATTTTTACAGTGGCATCACTAAAACCCTTTTGAAGCTTGCCATGAAGCATGAAGTACCCCCTTTACAAAGCAGAAATGTGGGGGAGCAAGCTGCTGACACCCCTGGGCCACCAGATTTTTCTCCTGCCTGGGCTGGCTTTGGTGAGTTCTGCTGAACGTGTGAGCAGACCTCTGCTTTCACATATGCATCCCTTTTGGTTTTACACTTGTGTAAATATGTGCAATATGGTAAACGGGGAGCAGAGCTTTTGGGGACTGCTGTTACTTTGACGAGATGTTGGGGGAAGGATTCTTTTTTGCATTGCTTGGATACAAGTCGGATCTCAAAGGGTATTGCCTTGCAAACCTCCATCCAAGTGAGTCTTCAGGTTCTCTGTGTTTGAAGTTATTTTCACAATTCACCTGCCTTACTTAGGTAACAGCTATAATATTCCCATAGAATCTGGTTGAAGAATTTAAATTCGAAACTCAGGATGGTCTCATCATACTAATTTCTTTTTATGCAACTTGTAGGCTGCTGCACCCTCTGTGTGCTCCTGCACACCACTGCTTTCCATCATCTCCTTCTATAACCTCACTCCTCTACATAGCTCTGACTACACCTTTATACAATCCATACCCACTCCCCCATCCTCAAGTTTCTAACGCAGAGAAGGCACCTGTCTACTAACTCAGCAGTGTCCCCTGATATTTCCACTCCTGGCTTCTGTGTTGGAACAGGTAACAAAAATGCTGTTTGTTTCATCTTTATTAGACTTTTCAAAAAGGCTTGAAAAATGAGATGCTGCCTGTCTGAGGTGGTCTCAAAATTCACAGGCTCAGTTAACTGCATGGATTAGAAACCACCTGGAGGGTGGTTTTTTGATCTGTGAAAATTTAAATTAAGGAATCAGTGTTTCCTCTACAAGAGAGGGCAAAATTACCACCTTGTGTCTCCAAGGAAAAAGCTCCTTTCCCTGACTTCCTTATAGTGGTTTAGGTGTTAGTGATTAACAGTATCAGCTTCTTTTCTGTCTTTGCCTTTGCAATACTAGATTTTGTGCATATGGTACGTAATGCAGATACACCACCTATTGTTAAAATAGCCGAGCACTTCCAGCAATAATAATTAATTTCAGCTGCTTATAATTTTGCCAAATTGGAACTATTTGGATTGAAACTTCCCAACGAAAGAGTGTCTGCTTCACACTGATTAATTTGCTTTAAATTTCAGCAGAAACGTTTCAGCTGTTCTATGACCAAGATTAAGGAGATGTATTATTGAATGTTGTTCTTACTGGGTTATGGTAGAGGTTTTTCTCCTTTCTGTAAAAGAAATTCTACCACCCACATGCATTAGATTTGAAACTTGTCATGTCTTGGATATGCTTTCTGGTGCCAGGCTGGGCTGTCCTAAGAGCCAGTATGAAGCAAATGGTAAAATCACAGCCCATTTCGTTGCCTCCTGTTACAGTCTGTCTCCCAGATGACTCATTTTCCCTGCTGCTATTCTCTCTCCCACCAGTCCAGCCAATTAGCTCGCTGCTGTCTCCTTTCTCCCTCTCCCCACCAAATTCACTTGAGGTCTCTTCCCCTCTGTATGGCAAGGCTGAACCTTCGCCAACCTGTCTTTGGCCCCTGAACTGGGGGATAGTGACAGGAGGGCATCTCATGAGGTCAGACGCACAAGTTGACAAATGGGCTGATTTTAGTTGATTGATTGAGTCTGGGCAATCACGTTTTGAACATTTTCCTGTTGTTACAACCTCTTTGGAATCAGCCACCAAAACTGGAAGATGACACTGCCTTTCCCATTTTCTCAGTATCTTACCCAGCTATCAGGTTCATTCTTGTCTCCAAGTACTGTTCTGGCACCTGTCCCTACCCAGGTTTGTGTAGGGATCCTGGGAACTGGGGTAATTCAGATGATGATTTGGTACCAAGTCCTGTACTTTCAGAAATGGCACCTTCTGTATCTGAAGAGGATTTGGACACAGACCTCCTGGGAAATGCTTATGCTAAGTGGGGTTCCTCAGATTAGTGATTGATTTTGCAGCCAACATTTTTGAGGGAAGGCAAGTGGAAAGGCTTTTTGGACAAGGAGAAAAACAGATCTCTGAAGGTCGTTAAGGAAAGATTTCCCCCCTATTTTTCACTTAATATGATTTCAAGTTGGCAAGAGAGGCTTGATGTAGGAGAACAGAGGTATTCACATCTGTCGCTGCAACTAAAGTGGGCTTTCTCTGAGCACAGCCCAGAAAGTCAGGTGCAGTTGTTTTCCCTGCCATTGGATCTTTCACCAAAGTACTGTTTTTAAAGCATTTGGCTCCCCAGCAGGATTTCCTGCTCTGGTTTCCATGAGATTAATTGTTTCAAAAGCTGAAGTGGATGGAAAGTTGTGTTGGCTAAGTCCACACAGTGCAGAAAAAAAGCCGATACTTTTAGCACTGCCATGTATTTCTGTGCAGTCTAATATTTCACTCGGCTGTTACATTTTCTTGCTTTATTCAGCCATCATTTAACACATTAAGGAAGCACATGAAGTGGGTTCATGTTTCTATTGATTGATACCTTTTCCTTTACAGTCTTCTCATAGTAACTTTTTAAGTTTTACTGTCACATTCACAAATGTCAGTAGACAGTTGTAGATCAGACCTCTTTGAATGCAGGACAAGTGTTTGAGACATGGCATTCAAAATTAAGAGAATTTGCTTTGTGTCATTCATTGCCAGTCTTAGCCTTGGTCACAAAGGGTGGGATTTAGGATTAGGTTTCTCTTTACTGCGCTCTTGTCTTGACTGATTGCAGAATGCACTTCAGAAATTTCAGCTGAGAATGTTTGGGGTTGTTTTTTTTTTTTGGCTTCTGCACAGTCCAATTAGGATTTCATTGGAAAATGTTAACTTCTTCGGATAAAGCTGTAGTGACCACATAACTATAAATTCCTGTGCAGTCAAACAGTGGCTCACGAGATCCATGGAGTCATGCCCACTTTGTAAAGCTTTGGAAAACTTGAGAGGAGGTCCTGGAAAGCCAGCATTAGCCTTGACTGCAGGATCGGCTGGTTTAGTACCGTGAGTCTCTGTTGGGCTCTGCAGGAATAGTTTGGCTACAAACCAACTACTAGAGAAAGTATAGCTAAGAGAGCAGAACAGGACAGTAAAGCCACATATACTGCACTGCAGTGTGGATGAGAAGGAACACAGTTTTACTACATTTTTTCCCCAGTTCCTAATCTTTTCCTTGCATGGAGCCAAAGTTCAGATTCCAGGCCAGCTATATTTCTAGATAATGTACAATCATGGATCGTTCTCATTGATTATCTCACTGCTCAGTTATAGCTGCTTTGCTGGGCATCATGAAGCTTTTCCACACAGTCTGTGGGCATCATTAAAAAGTGATGTGAACTTAGTGTTTTCAGCCCAGAGGGATTTGATCCCCCTTGAGCACAGGGCTGATGCACAGCAGCCGCCACCGGATCTCCCCAGCTTTGTGGTTCAAAGGGGAGCTCTGAATGGGGACCCTCAGCCTGCACACACCATGGATGCTTGGAGGAGGGCCATGTTGCAGTAGCATAGTGATTTATATTTTATTCAGGGCATGTCCTACTCTGCCACCCCTGCAATTTGAGCAAGCAGTTTTTTTATTTCCTCATCAGTTATTAGATATTCCTAGTCTTGCTTTGATAAAACCAGGAGGCTGGGGGTGGCTTTACTCCCCCGTATCACATTTGGGAGAACCTTCCGAAGGACTGGAGAACTGCAGTACTGAATTGTTGGGTAGGGGCATTTCAGGGCATAAGCCACAGAGAGGCTGACTGAAGCACTTTGTTCAAGCTCCTCTACTCCTTTAGCTCCAGGATGCCAAAAGGAAGTAAAACAGAGCAAGCTTCAGTGCAGTTCTCATTGCTTCGAGTCTCAAACATCGCAACATATGCCTGAGCTATCTTGTACTGTGTCCAGCTGGTGTTTTCTGAACATGACCCCATTGAAAGAGATAATCATGTTTTGTTTAAATTCATTTCTAAAGTTTGAAAACCAATTTCTTTTTAAGACAGCCTAGTTCATTGAATTAAATCTCTGCACAGTAGCATATTCAGTTTCTGCTGTAACCTGCTACTCCTGCTTTTAGCTGTAGATTTAACCGCAGAAATAACAGCCAAAAAAAACCCCAAACAACCCCTACTATTTGCTTCATTTTTTATTTTATTTTCAATGACACTGGCTGCAGTGTTAGTTGGAAAGAAGGTTTGGGGAAGGCATATGACTGTGCTTTTTTTTCCTCAGCTGAGAGAAGCATTTGAATTCTGTTTGGCTTTGCTGAAATCACAGTATTGCTGAGAACATTTGTAGAAAATAATTAGCTTTTTCTCCCCCCCCCCCACTGTCAGCAAACTTTAGAGAAGGTCAGGCTCATGAGTGTTTCTGTGGATTATTTTAGCTACACTGAAAAGGGTAGAGCCCATCACATTGCAAACAGCTGGAAATAGAGCAACTGCTTAAAAAGTACAGGAGTTAGCTTCTGTCAATATATAGATTTGGGAGCAGTTAGACTGTTCTTCAACATTTTCAGCAGTGCTAACATTAGAAGCCAAGTGCTCTGAGAGGAAGTCTGTCCATGCCCTGAGCAGCGCAGAGCATCAGTAGCTCAGACACAGACCATCTGTGCTTAAATCACCTTGTAGGTCATACTGGTACCTCTTCCAGGGAAGTCATAGTAGGGCAACAGGCATATTCTCACTGTGCTGCAACTAAAAGCATTTAGTAACTAAGACTTGGATTCATAGACTTATATTTCTGGGCTCACATGATGCAGAAACTCATGAATCATCACTCTATTGTTAACATCTGCAAGAAGAGGCTGAGGCATTACCTGCAAAGCTTTGATCTAAGTTGTTTGGGCTGCAAACGGCAGGACTACTTGGGCTGTTTCTCCTGAATTAATTATGGTAGTAATAAGAGCTTCAGCCGCAAATCCAATGCTCTTCTGTCTGTAATGAACTGTGCAAACACTGGACCAAAGTCCTTGTTTGAAAGATTTCTTTATAAGAGAGAGGGGCCAGCCAGTTGGGCTTTCTCTGCAGTGGTTCAGAGACTTGGAATGTGCTTTCTCCACTCCATACTATGCTGATTTGTTAACTTTCCAGGACTAAACTTCTTGCAAAAGACATCTCTGGTTAGAGTTTCTGGAGGAGGCAGACACCATACCTCCTAGATATGGCTCCTAGATATTGTGGGTAGGTGGCTGTCTGATTTTAGCAGTGCTGAAGTTTACTAATGCAGACATAATTCAATTAGGGCACCTAAAGGACTGGAGAAAAGCCTTTATTATTTTTAGTCTAAATAAAAATAGTATCTCAGGCTTCCTAGAATAGTGAAAATACAGAGTGTCATGGACGATCGCTGGGCAAAGAATATTCATATGCATTTTCAGCCAGGGTTTCCATGAAACAGAAGCTGTTTAGATTGGATTCAACCGTCTTTGTCATGTCTAGGCAAATGCAACTAATTCTCTATGCTTAAAACTGCAAAAATAAACCTGGATTTGACTTTGTGGCAGTATGTGCGTTGTACAGCCTCACAAGTGCTGTTTAGATGATTATGACTATTTTAATCACACCCCTTTCAGTAAACAAGAAACTCTTTTCAGTCATGAAGGAATGTTTCAGCAGTACCAAGGGATATAGGAACCTAAAGGCTCATGTAAATGTGATCAGTGAGGGCAGTACCTAAGTCATATCGGGTTTTTTGGAAAATGTTGCTCCATACTACTGTCTTCTTTCACTCTTCTCTTCATCCAGGGCCAGGCTGCTGCGTTGTAGGGAATTTCAGCAATGTCAGTATTTCTGGATCGTCTGGTTATGCTGTCAGGACATGCTGAGAGGAGAAGGAACGGACCTGACCGAGCTTCCCTGATGCAAGAGGGACAAGAATGTATAGGACCACTGTCCTTGCCTCTAACACAAGGTTTTGAGGAGAAAGTTTCTCAGCATGCTCATTCTGTGGTCGAGACTTTTATAGCACTGCTCTGACCACTGATGGCAATTTACATTCTTATTCGTAGTGTGGGTTTTTTTTTCCCTTCCCTTTTGTATTTAGAGCCGCTTCAGACAGATATGTGCATAACAGCAGTAAAGTGAATGCTGCAGGGAAGAGAGCTCTCTCTAGCACGCAATGCCCCGCCAGGCTGAGGAGCTGCCTCGTTCGGCTATGAGCATTTCTCGCCACAATACACCCCCTCACTCCACTCTTAGGGACAAATTTGCCTACACTCAGACCTAGGGGGCTGGAGAATGAAACACTTCAGATCACAATCTTGTGCTCATTGCTGTTACGCTAAGAAAAGGGACTTTCTAGACAAGGTACTTAAGATAGGGTCTCCCTCTTGTACTGTATCTTGGCTGCTGACTGGTTGGATACAGACCATAAGGCAGACCAGATCATTTGGTCCAGGGGTTCTGTCACGAACAAGTCAACATAAATAGATCAAAGTCCAGGAAACAGGACTTTTTCATAGAAATTTCTGAGCAGTCTTTGTTACCTGCTCTGCTCTTAAGATACCAGGCTTGTCTGTGCTATTAAGTCACAAGGTTCCAAGCAAACAAAGCCCAGTTTAGAATAATCTGTCTTATATCTTCTGTGAAGATATAAAAGCATGCTGTTAACAAATTTTATTTCCATCAAATGTATTTATAGACTTCCTGGATGTGGTCCCTTGGCTGGGATAAAAATGGATACAGTCTCTGAGCAAATGATTGCAGCAGCCAAAGATCTGGCCTTTTCATTATGGGCTTTAAACTAACAATTCTGGGCTTGCAAACACATCAGCAAAGGCGCTGTGCCTGTGTGGGCAAACACTCCCTCCCTCTTAGTTATCACCAGCTTTAGCAAAATGGTTTAAACAGCACAGTGCCCAAATTGCCCTGAAATACAGACAGACCTCCTGATGGCATCTCCAAGCCCCTCTTTCCCCCTTTTTATGAAACTTTTGAATGCAAACTGTGCCCAGGCTCCAGGGAGAAAATTTTTTTTTCTGACACACTGGAACTGTGGTAGCCAGGTCAGCTTGTGGTATAAGTCTCGCGCCCATCTCACCTGCCACTGCTGGAGAGATCTGCTGGACCTGAATGCAGACAAAGGCTTAGCAGATCAAGGACTGCAAGCACTGGACTTCCAGATACCCTAGCAAGGTCACAATAAATTACTGTGAGGCTTGGTATTTTCTAGTGATGCAGACTCCTCACTGTGTTCTCTCCCATTGTAGATGGTAGAAAATCGAAACACAGGCTAGTATCTCCTGTTCTGGAAGAGCTTCAGGGGAGCAGGTAATAAAACTCAACTCATTAGGTCTTGATGCTTTTCAAAGTATTTGAGAATTAGCCACCACACCAAATAAACCTCTTCCCTTCCTCAGCCTTTGCCCAGGGGAAACCCAAGGGATTTCTGTCTGAGAAAATGCCTTCCTGGAGACCAAGGCAGGAAACTGCCACAGGAGAGGAGGGCCATCACGTCACAAGCCTCTAGCATCCTTCACTCCAAATGTGAACTGTGTTCCTGATGGCATGCCTGAAAAATAGGTGTGTCTGTGTCAATATGTATGAAAACAGCTCTTCTCACCACTGCACAGAGTAAAGAGGTTGTACAGTGAGTATTCGTTTCATAGAGGGGTTTCAAAACAAACTTTGGACAGTTATCACTCCTCCTGGTGCACAGCCGGAAGGCATCGTGATGTTACAGAGGTAAGTGCAGCGAAAGGGAGCTCGGTGGTGTGTTTGTGACTTTTTCTGGTTTTAGAAGGTGTTCATCAGTGTAACAAAAGCTGGCAGCTCCTCTACTGCCTGTTACTTGGCTTCAGTACCATCCATATCTTGTTTGTGATGCTGCAGTACTCAAAACAAATAGATTTGTTTGCATGCTCAGCTTTCATAGAAGCAAACAGCAGCTCCCAAAGACAGGCTGTGTGACTGTTCTTAACGTCGATGCTCTCCAGCACTAGTGCCACCAGACCGCGCAGTCAAAACATGCTATTCGCTTATGACATCTCTAGTCACCAGTTTGAGATGAGTCATTTCTACCAGGGGAAGCACCACATCCCCAGAGAGAGATGTCCCAGTCCTGGCCAGCATGAGAAAGGCCTGTTTTCTTAGGGGAAGTCTGGTCATGACTTGGTTTTAATCCCAAATTCAGACAGTAGGGCACTGCCCAGAATCCCTCAGGAACTTAAATATTGCTGTGCCACACTGTGAGGTGATGCAGCAAGGTGTAGGATGCATTCAGGTGTTTCTCTCTGTTCAAAAAACTAAGGGCTTGGGCTCTTGAGAGCCCATCCTGCCCTGAGGGATTTGGATCTACAGGTATAGGAGTATTTGTATTCCCCCCAATCCCGCCCAAGGTTTGATATTATTTGTTGGGCTTTGCAGCACAAGGTGAGAACAAGATAGAGGATATTTTTACTGAATAGTGTATGTGCAGTGGCCACTAATCTTAAGAAACTTGCAAGAGAAGGCTATTTCCAAGTCTGACAATGTACCTGCTCTGAGTTAGTTGTTTGTGAGCCAGATGAAACCCTATGGGTGCTGTGTCTGGAGGTTTTACTCCTCCCTTCAGGGCCCCTATGATGCTGCAGATACAGTTCTTCCTTGGAGAAGGCAACATCTTAAGGAATGAGAGGGAGAAATTCCCACCTCCAGAGGGAAACTTGAAACACATGTTTTTCTTGCAAGAGCTATTTGTGCTTGAAATGCTCAGACTTCTCTTTCCTAGCCACCATAATCAGACTGTAAAAAAGAGCACTGAGTATACAAGTCCCTGCTCTGTTGAAAGCCTTACTCAAAGGAGATCTATATGACACAGTAGAAAAATTACTTCTCTCCATCTCCTTCCTCTGAATTGTGTTTCCTTGCAATGCCGGAGAAGCTACGTATTGAGTCATCTGCTGTGCACTGACATATGATGGGCAGGACCGTAGCGGTAGCTTGCTCCAGGGCTTCATAGGGTTCCCTTGAGCGGAAAGGTAATTAGCTGGCTCCCACCTTGGCTGTGCAGCAACATTACAGCATCCCCTTTTCTTTGGGTAACCCTGCATGTAGCTGTTACAGGGATGGCAGATAGAGCTGACCAGTGGTAGCCAGTGCTTTGGGCAGCAAGGAGCAAGGCTGCGGCTCTCTGCGGTGCATCCGCAGGAAGCAGGACAGCACAAAGCAAACCCCAACCACAGGAGTAAGTCTCTCACTCCTAGTGAGAGGCTTGACAGGTTTGCTGCTCTTGCTGTCGGAAGTAACTGCAGCTCCCAACGCTGTGCTAAGATTAAAGGCAATTTGCTTTCCATTGTGTATCTGTAAATCACATCCCTTGCTCATGTGAGCCTCTAAATCAGACATCATCAGAGAACAAGCTCCCAGCTGGTAACAGTACATAAAGTAATGAAATATAAATGCCTGGTACAAAAGGCAAACACAGTCTCTGGTTGCCACCAGTGAATAAAATGGTCGATGGGAGTTTCCATCATACCAACAGCATTTCCAGTAGATGGAAGCATTGCAGGCAGAGAGTAGTCCTCCGAGCCTGTAATTTGGTTTGCTCCCATCACCACTAGTTCTTTTAAAAGAAAACAGCTGCTGCTTTTTTTTTGCCTTTAAAAAAAAAAAAAAAGTGGTAGCAAGAAAGTTACAGGAATGATCTCTTGAAATCTACTTTGACAGAAGCCAGCATTTCATGATGAAAACTGAGAGTCCCATTTTTAGATTCTCCGTCTCTACAGAGATTTCTCAGGAGATTGGGACATAATTGCAAAAGGATCTCTGGGAACTGATTAGCGTTTTGTTTGGGAACAGAAAGATGGGCAAACTATGGAATTGACCAGCTACCCTATTAGCTACTCAGGACCAGATCCTATTTGCACTACCCTAACCCTTAGTACATTTTTTTCTAGTAAGGCGTATGAACCTGCTTACCTTTCAGCAATGTACACTGTCATATCCACCAAAGCAGTGGTATTCCACAGGGTGTGGACTGTCTTTGGCTGCTTATTCCCTGCCCTGTTCCCCTGAGACCAAGTAGATACTTAAGGCATTAGTGCTTCTTTGTATGAACAAGTGCCAAAATCTGCCATAGATTTGGAAGATCCATCAAGCATCTTGTTTTATTATATGTACTTTTAATTCTCCAGTTATCTCTCTAGAGGTATTTAATGTAAATTCTACCCTTTATCCAACCTGTTTCTCTTATATGCTGAGCCTGCAAATATTTACTCCAGCACTAAATGGCGAAAAGTCCACCCCAGCGTGATTCTCTGCTGCTTTGAACTCTGGCTGCTGTACATCAGTGCAAAGTGGGCATAAACACCAGTGTTCTGATGAAATAATATTTGAAAACTCACATTCTGTAAGTGAAAAAGACTACAGGAGATGGTGGAAAATCATTGCATTGCTTGAGAAAGCAAGTATTCCAGCTTGGTGCTATTAGCAGGATTCACCTTTCCTGGTTGATACAAAAATGTGACAGAACCAGGCAAACAAAGCATTGAATATTAGAATACAATAGAAATTCTGGAGGCAAAGTGATGTCTAATGCAGTTCTTAGAAAAGAGAGAGGAGATCAGCTACGGCCACCTCAGTGAGTAGCTCCCCAGCTACTGGTCTCTGAAGAAAGCCTGTACTGCACCAGTGTAATTCCCTAGGTAGCTGCCCCAAGGCCTTGCTAGCCTGGTAAAATTCGGGGGCTCTGGCAGCAAAGGCAGTGTGCACTCATGTCTGGCCACCAGCAGATGGAGATCTCACCAGCATGAGGCCAGGGTAAACTATTGCTGTGGCCTTCAGGCTCCAGAATCAAGTAACTGAGTGCAAAATAAAAAAATCCTCCAGAAAGGCTCCTTTCCACAGTAGCTGGGAAACCAGGATTTGGGGAGGAATTAAACAGATTCCTCAGTTTCCATCAGAAACTAGCTGTTGTTTAATTTCCATTCAACATGGTCATCAGACCAAAGCTTGGGGTTAATCTGATTTAGTGGCACCAAGGTCCTGGGAAACAGCAAGGGAAAAACTTGCTGACAAGACAGTAACAAGCACTACACTAATGAGCAGGGAGGGAATCAAGCATGCACTGCATCAAAGGCACAGTCTCCTTCTAGAGGCAAAAAGCACTTCCTCTGCACCTGCAAGTCAGATGCAGGCCTCAGCAGTAATGAATAATTTTCTTCCATGATATGTTACAGGTACCTTTTGACCATTATTCTTAGTTATCAATGTCACCTTTGCAGTCATAAATAGCACCAGGCACGGTCTGAACCTCATGGTGCAAGGCACTGTGCAGACAGGAAGCAGGGTGGCCCTTCCACAGGGAGTTGCAGGGAAGGAACAATCACCATTCTCCAGCACAAACTCATTTCTCAATTCTTCCAACTAAACTGGCAAAGTGGCAGATTAAGAGAGCCAGGCTCACTGCTTGCCTGCAGAAAACTGCCACGCTTATTTCCAATGTGCCACTGAGCAGTCGTATTTGCCTCTGTGCTTTGTGCCTCAGTCACTCTCCAGTGATCAGTGGTGCCTGGGGAGGGAGAGAGGGGCTCCTCCAATGCAGATTGAATCTGATGATTCCCTTAGAAATAGACTTGGGATAATAATTCAGGAGTCTGAGAGCTTGAATTTAATCCTCTGCCATTCTATATTTCTGGAGTGACCTTTCTTCTCAGGTAAGCACCAGCTACTGTTGTTTGCCTTATGGGCTGGGGACACGCTTTCTTTTCTGGATAGTGGGGCTGCAGGGGAAGGAGGGTGGTACAAGGCATTGGCCTGTGGGACTGGGGAGCTTTCTCAGATGCACAGAAATAGGCAACAACAAAGGCCTTACCTCCCAGAAGCTGATGTCACTGCCATCCGACAGCTCCTACCATAATGTACCTCTTCCTCCTTGAAAATACGTTTATCCTTCTAAAAAGGGTATTCTAGCATTGAAGCCAATCATATTTGCAGATAAGACCATGTAGGAATCCTGTGAAATCCTTGTGTTGTGCTTCCCTTTCTAGCCTCGTGGATCTGAACAGCACATTCACCTCGGACTGTTGGAAGGCCAGCCTTGCATATCTGATATGATCACAGATGGTCCTGGCCCTGCCCCCTGGGTGTGAAATACAGACAACAGTCAGCAGGACTCAACAGGTCAGTGTCTGAGTTTCAACTGGGATGTTTTACTGTATTTTCTGTTAAGGGAAAGTCCAACTATGGGTGAAATTTAGTCACTTCTACTGTTTTTATTTCTCCTGATGAACCCAGGGAAGTTGGGATAAAGGAATAATTATTTTCCTTAGCTCCTTCGAGAGCCTTGGGCTAGATTTTGTGGTGTTTCAGTACTGGGAGATGCAAATGGTGGAAAAACCAACACTCTGAGTGCACCCTCCAGCTCCTGGAAAGGTACTGGAAGGGGTTTCCACTACACAGGGTCTCAGTTGTGGTCTCATTTATACTGCCCCTCTCTAGACCACCCAACAGGGACTTTAAAGAACTGTATAATTTCATAGTCATAGCTCAACTTGGCCTGCAACACGATGCTCGGGTTCTTACTTCCTTTCAGCTTCCTTCACTGCAATGAATTCCTCCTCCTGGTTTACTTTGCCCTAAATGAGAGCAAGAACAAAGTCCAGCATCCAGGCTTTCTTTGTCATTCTCAGTGGCTCCTCCCGTTTTTCTCGAAGCTAAGTATTTTGGGGACAGAAGGGAAGCAGTGATTGACTGTTGTCATTGGGAATCCAGCTCTCAGCCTGGCTTTCTAATTTGGCAAGTGGCCTTTGAGTGGATCTTGAGTGTTTAACAGAGGTTGGTCAACAGCATTGCTGCTGTTTCAAAACTGGGGCAACAGAAGCTCAGAGCTTGTTTTGCCTGCAATTACAGAGCCTGGAGGTTAGAGGACGCGGTAAGAGAGCTTGCTTTCCAAAAACATGCAGAGATCAGAAGAAAATTATGTATTTCTATATAACTTTAATGCTGAGTTAGAATTAGTCAGAAGCATTACTGCTTTCAGTTAGAGCCTGCAGGGCCAAAAAAAAAAGAAAGAAAAAAAAGGAAGAGGAGGTGGTATATTTTTAAGGCCACGAAACTTTGGGATGCTTACAAAGTAGTGACCGCGCAGAGAAGTCACCAGGAAACTCCCGCGCCCTGCCAGCACATCAGTAACTTTCTCTTCCCCTGCGAGGACTTTTTAAAGCCGCGACGGGAGTTCGGCAGGGAAGTGCCTGCTGCCGAGCGCGGACACAGCACTGGGCGACGGAACCCCCCGGGGCCCCGCCGCGCTCCCCTCCTCTTCCTCCCCCCCCCGCCCCGCTGC
>VWZK01009072.1:756981-934878 GCA_013396935.1 Baryphthengus martii | reverse complement strand
GTGCGGGTGTGCGGCGCCACGGAACGGGGTCTGGGGTGCCGGGCACCGCGGTCATCCCCCTGTCCTCTCCTAAAATCACTTCGGTGTCGGTGAGAGCCGGTCTGGGCCAGGGGTGCCGATCCGCGGGGGAGTTTAAGTTCGGGTCAGCCGGGAACTTGCCTGCAGGTTGCACGTTTCTCAGCCGCGACCGGTGAACTTCGCTGTTGCGTTTGCTTGCAACGTGTGACTGACTTGCCATCGCAGCTTTGCGATGAAATTCCTATTTCGTTTTTAAAACAAGTTTCTTTTGGGCGACTGTGCCGTTCAGTGTCCCCGAATTCTGTAAAAGCAGCGCGTGAAATTTTGTTCAATTTTGTGCGGTCGCTCTGAGGCTGTGATGGGGTTAGGGCAGGTAAAGAGGAGCTGCTCTGTTCTGCAAGTGCCTTTTTCAGTCCTGCCATCACTAAAGTTCCTGGGGAATCTGGTTGAATTACTCAAGGGACGTATTTAGTGTGTGCTCTTAAAAATATCTTCCTCATTGGGAAACAATTCAGAGCTAGAATATAAAAAGTTTTGCACTGGAGGAGTTATTTATTTTCCTGCTTGCTTTTTGCTCTTTTGGGGAAATTAGCTTCTCTTTCTTGAGAGATGTTATTGGGTAATTCCTGTAGTTTTAACAATGTACTAATGTTTTCTGATTACAGCAGCAATCCATCACTGGGGCCTTTCAAGTTGCATCTTAAAATTCGGAAGACTGATTTGACTAAAATGTTAGTGGAATTTTATCACTGTGGGCTAAATTAAATGCAATTTTCCTTTTGTACAGGCTGCTCCATCACTTTAATATGGTTTTGGTGTGTTTTTTGCTCTTTTTTTAGTGAAAATAGAAAAGGCTTAACTTTCAATCTTATTCAGCCAACGAAGGAGTTAGATTTTGGCAAATGTTTGTTATTTCTAGAAGGGCATGTTAAGTTTGTCAAATGACTTAAGTAATCCCAGAAGACCACAATCAGTATTGTATTCCTTAGTAACTTTTTTTTTTTTTTTTGAGAAACAATGTATGCATCTTGTTTTAGTATTGGGACTGTTCAGTAAAAAGTGCAGCCCTGAATGGGCTGTAATCTCCAGCACTTCTAATGGAGAGACAATTGCGTTTTACATTGGCTTCGCTTTCTAGTATTTAACTGGAAAATGTGGGTCTTTTCAGGACTCTGGTTTTCAAAAGGAGACTTCTGCATGTCTGAGTCAGCAGAACTTTCTGTGCTTATTTGACTTTAATCCCCTGCATGATCTCAACATGGTTTCACACAGAGTTCCCGTCAGGTCAGAGCAAACCAGGTGACGGTAATGGTGATGGCATCTCAGGAGGGAGGACTGGGGAATCTGGAGGCTCAAAAGCTCCCTTGAGAGTTGCTGGCCAGCAGAGGCTTTGGGAAATGCAGCACCCCTAGTAAGCTGCGGATCTGCTTCCTTGGCATGAGGCAAGTGTGATTTTTGAAATGTTGTGTAGCTGGTGATAGGTCTGGGGTAGGGAACCTACACTGGTGGAAACCAGCGGTGTTTGTCACACGGTGGGAGCCCAGTTGTGAGGGTGGTAAAGACCCTCTGCAAATTTGCCTTTTAAGGTTCACAGAAGAGGTGAATTAAAGTGATAGTCATGTTCTCTGAAGTCTGATTATTTTCTAGCCATGTAGTTGTCTCCCTGGGAGCAGCCTTCATTTTTGTGCCATTTCTTTCCCTTATTTTTTGGTTTACAGTTTTTCCTTTCCTCTTTAGTTTTGTGAAAAACTCGCACGAGCAGAGGAAAGGTCATTACCAAATAGAGAAAAGCAGCTAGCTAGAAATTGCTGCTTTTTTTTTTTTTTTATTCCCAAGCGCAAGCAAACCAAGGCCAATTACTTGAATTTTAGAAGTTACAAGTTACAATAATAGGTAGACAATTTGCAGACAAAAATGTCATCTTTAAAGTGATGGTTGACTTGAGGTTATTCGAAGTTCTAGTTGTCTAGTGTAATTTGGTTTCTATATAATAATGAAGAAAAATGCTAGAAAAAGCAGTAGTGCTGTGAATTTCCCTGGGAGCAGTCAGATCCTTTTCTCCATCTTTAGCAGGATTCAGCAGGTCACCTTTCCTGGGCCATCCATGGTCCATTTACCATCTAGTGTGCTGAATTAATCCTTACTAATGGCACATGGAGACTGAACCATCCTGTGACCAGAACAAGGCGTACAACGTGGCAGGAAAGATGATACAACCAGAAACCTTTAAGTTTGAGAGTGCTCAGTGCTCACTCAGCTCAGGGAGCAGGAATTAACTCCTCCATTTGCATTTCCCACTTTTAACTCCATCCGGGCAGTTGCGCGTTGAACTCCGTGGCTGTGCTGAAATAAGGGTTTCTTGTTCTGCCCTAGGAACACCCACACACCAGCGCGTGCTGAAATAACTTGGCTCCTAAATGCTGCTGAGTTGGTTATTTTGGTGCTGGGCCGAATTTGTTTGTACTGAAGTCGGAGGCAGAATCCCCCGTTGTATCTCCTGGAGGCAGAAATGGCTTGAGTGTGTTTGCCAACCTCATGGGTGCTCAGGAGAGGTGAGACATTTCTCAGCGCGCCCCAGGGAGAGCATCCACATGTGAATTTGAACGTGCATTGACTTCATATTCCCCACTGCTTTGCTTTGGCTTTCCTTGCTGCTGACTGTACCAGTGGGTGGCTGTGGGAGGTGTAGTCCTTGTCCCTGGCTGTGGGGAGCAGAGGCAGCATGTGGCCTGCCCCCTGCTCACTTCGGGATGGTGATGACTGTGTTTGTCTGTTGGCTTTTAGCTGTCTCCCTCCAGACTCACAGAGGTGGCCAGGGGTAGAATGTCTGCATCGCAGGAAGTTGTTAAAGTAGTGCTGAGCACACCAGCAGGTAGAGTTTACATAGACTGCCAGTGGGTAGTTAAGGGGTTTGGCTGGAGCAAAGGTCTTTCAACATCTCCACGTCCTTCTGCATCTGGACTAGTGGTGTGGGCAGGTACACTCAGCTCCTGGGCAAACCTCATGCAGTCTCAGCTTGGTGCCAGGAGTGATATGGTCCATCAGGGAGACTTGGTTGTACTGGTGTCAACCCACAACCATCCAGGAGATCCTACCTGGCCTCATTATGATTGTCATCCGTCTTCTGAGTTGATCTTCCTGTGCTGCTTCCTCCAGCGACGGCACATTGCTAGTGGTCGCTGTGCTCTGTATGTTTTCTGCATAGAGAAGCTGGGAACAAGCAGTTGGGCTCTCTCACCATTATTTCATCTAACTCCATTCATAGTGTGTCTAGACTGGCACAGTGATAAATGTTGGAGGCTGCTGATCCTTGTATACATCAAAGTTTTGGTCTCAGGGCGAATGCACTGATTTCAGCACCAGTGGGGAGCTGGGGCTCACTCCGCTAGTACAGATGTGGGGCAGAGGGAAGAGAGAACATCTGAAGGAGGTAGAGGAAGGTGAGTGGCAGGTGGTAAGGCCCTGTGTTCATCTGTGCCTGTGGTTCCTGCAGACCTTAATTAAAAGTGCTGTGGGGCCACCTCAATGGTAGGTCTTTTGGGGAAATGTGAGTAGGCCAATTGTACTGAGATCCAGAGACCTCGCAATTTTCAGGGTGCTAGCAAGGGGCTAGAGGAATGTGTACACATACTTGCAGTCTCCTAAGCAGTTTATAAGCATCTCCTCCATCCCAAAAGAGCGTATTTCCTAATGAAAAATGATTGGGTGCTAAACGGAGCATTTTACTTAAGCTTGCCCTTCTTGAGGCTTCTATCTCTGACCAGTGTTGTTTGAGAAGAAATCCCCTTGCAATCTCAGAAGTGTTTAGAGGAAGAGGCACCTTTGGAATTCTTAGGCAAGGAGGGAGGGTGAAGTCATTCAGTCTGACCCCGAGAGGCCTTTGCGTAAGAGCCAGGCTATTCTGTTCTTGCGCTGTCCTTCCTGTGTCCAGTCCAGTGACTTGTGCCTGCTGGAGATGACTGGAGGAGACAAAGCAGACCTTGCATAGAGACAGCCTGTGGGACAGAGAATGCTTCACTTCCTGTAGTTTCTAGTTTGTTCCAGCACTGAATCACCTTCTCCAATAAGAAAGAAGGAAAACCCCTCAATCTCAAAATGTTGCTTTATTTCTGCTCTGGTTCTGTCTGACTGCAGCATCCAGCTGTTGTTTCTTATGTCTTTTTAGTAGGAGTTCCTTAATATGGGCTTCTGCACTCCCCGTGTTCTTTCACGATCTGCTATCAGCATGAGTTGTCAGACTTCCATGGGAGTTTGAGGGTTAGACACGCTCAGCCTTTGATCTTATTCTTCACAACTGGAGATACCAGAACTAGGATTGTGGTAACACCAAGGTTGTGATACTGCTCCAGAAAAGTTTGTGAGTGGGAAAGCAGCAAGATCCCGCTCTCCATCCTAACCTGTTCCTACATCAACTGGTTGGATCTCCTCTAGGCAGTGATAAAGCAAAGCCTCCAACAGCTACTCCTGGAGTGGACATCCCACTTGACCAGCCTGAGAGAGGAGGATTAGGGTGTTACAGGAGGATGAGCAGAAATGCCAGATGCCACACCACCACGTGTAGCACATATCACAGGCAGGAAACTGCCTCATCATGCCCACTGATGTGCCAAGGTGGATATGTAAGATACCCCATTACCACCGTTCTCTGCCAACTTTGGGATGGTTTCTGTTGCCCAACCCAGCATCTCAGCACCAACAGGTCCTGGAGAAACTCTTGCTTCTGATCATTGCAAATCTGGCCTTTCAAATTTTCTGAGCTACGCATCCAAAGCCTGTGGTTGCTCTTGTGAACATTCAGTCAGCTCCATCCTTATGCCTAAAGCTTTGTCCCTTCAAGGGGGGAAAAATTGTTATAGAGGTCATAGAGTTTGTTGGAGCTGGTGAGTGATTTGACTGAGGTCCCGCAGAGCCCTAGTCCCTGAACTGACAAATGCACCTAGACCTTGCCTGAATGGAAATACACCTAGATCTTAGCAGACCCTTACAATCCAGGGATTTTTTTTCAGAACAGGAAAGAGCCTATTTAAACATCAGTTCCTCCCCATTGTATAAAGTTATTTTCAGGCTGAAATTCAGGCACTGCCTTGGGTTGTGAGTGTGGTTCGACCAGTGAAGGCTTTGTGAGTCTGGGTCATGTTTGCAGCTGGCTGACACATGTCCTCAGCCTTCCAGATACCAGGGACTATGCTTATTTCACCCTGGCTGATGCTAGAAGTGCAGGCAGGGATGTGAAATCTAAGATGCCCTCTGAGATGGTGTTGGTTTTTCTGTTTTGCTTACTTTTGTCATGGGGCAGTTTTGCGCAGCTCAGATTCCAGGTCACGGTGCTGTAATGCCCAGGATGTGGCTGCTGCCTTTCAAGGAGGTAGTGCTCAAAGTACAGCCACTTTGTCAGCCAAGGCATTAGGCAGCGCAGACTGGGAAGCCCTCAGACGTACCATGTTTGAAGAAGATATGAAACACTGTAGTTGTGACCTGTCGTGGCAGAAAAGTCTGCCCAGTCCAATGCAGGGCAGTACTGAAGCCCATCTGCTCCTGAGGGCCAGACTTTTCACGAGGAATGCTTTCTCTACTCCTTCTTGGCTTTCTACAGTTTCCAGAGATTCTCTGATACTTATGAGAACTTTGGGAGGGGGAAGGAGGGGACTTAGCAGGCCAGGAGTTAACTCTGTGCATGCAGAAGAGATTCATGTCTTGTGGCTCTGCCACGTGGATCCAACCTTTGCTGGCCCCACATAGCTTCAGCATCCCAGCCCAACCGTTTCCCTCTGGCAGCACATTGCACCTGAGCTTTCTGCTTTGTCCCCATTCCCAAAACGTTAGCACTCCTGTTTATCCTGCAAAAAGGACTCCACAGGCACATCTGCTGGGACCAGTAGGTCTCTTGTTGGTGCAGGAAGGACCTTCTGGTGATCATCAGTCAGGTCTGAGACCGGAGATCAGTGCTCACACAGTGGCCAGGGCATGCCTAGGGGTGCTGGGGTTTATTATGTGCTGGATTTTCTCCCTTGGTCCTTGCTTCTCCCAAGCATCTGAATGGAGAGCATGACAAACCCTCCATCTTAATCCCAGTGCAAACACAGCTGTCTTCCCAGGGCTCGCTGTCAGAAGCCAAGAAACTACAAAGGCATTAGGTGCTTAACTCCCATTACTCTCCCTCAGAGCTGAGTACCCAAAGAAGAGCTTAACTCCCCAAATACCTCTGTGGGGCCAGGGTAGGGATGTTTCACATTGAGGCTTTGAGGCAGAACTGGGCAAATGCCCAAAACTTTCCTTGTTAAAAGGCAGTTAAAGACTACCAGCGGTCTGAGAGGGAGGGAACGTCTCACTGAGTAGCTCCAGTGGCATGAAAGACCTGGGCTGAACATCGCCATGCCTAGGTTCTGCCTTCGCTGCTCAGCGTGCACTGATGCTGAGAACAGGGACAAGTGGAGCTTTCATAAGAGCTGGAGGTAATTTTTTTTCCCCTGGTAAAATCATTTATGGATGGAGGGGAGTGACTGGTGTTAGTGGAGCGTTGAACTCTGTATTCCCAGCCTCTGCTGTCTGTTTGAGGCAGATCTGCTCGCTCCCACACGTGTACCTGCACCTGCAGAGGTTGCACTGCTGTAAACCAGGACACTGTCTCTGTATCCTGTCTGGATCTGCAGCTTTGGACAGGTCCATATTCAGCTACAAGCCCTCTGTGATTTCCTCACTGTTTCACGTGGATCTTTTATTTTTTTTCTCTTCAAATATAATTGCCCTCATGGCAGTAAAATCCTTCCAGCAGCGCTGGATGGTGGAAGGTATTGCTGAATGCACGCTACACATGCTGCTGCCCTGTGCAGATGTCTCGCTTCCCTGATGCTCATCTCCAGATGCCAGGGTCTTTGCTGCATGGCTGGCTATCGTGGTTTATTCTGACTAGCCCAGTCTTTGCTCTGTTGTAGGTTTGCACCTCGTGTAATTCCATTAAATTATCCAGTAAATCAGTCGTAGAGCTCTGATAAATATGGTTCAACCTCCAAATGTCTCTTCTGGAGCATGGACTCACTCTATTCTCCATTTTCCAATTGCCTGTGACTTCTACTGGGAAGCTAAAATCTCAGTCTAAGTCAAAGCCCTACCTGGGCAAAGGTGGGAAGAAAGAGAGAGTTTCCCTGTAGCCCCAGGAGCTGGGTGGCTGATGCTCGTATAAACTTCTCTATCTGTATGACCTTCACAGGAGATCACCCAGCGCAGGAGGTAGTACTGTGATGTGTAGTTTAATTTTGTCTGTCTTATAGTTTTAATGAGCCAGGGAGCAAAGACCGTGCTTCATTTATTGTGTTGGAAGGAGAGTGTGATGCTCTGAGGGAGCAGGCAGAACATATGAGAACAGAGAAGGGAAGGGGAGCCAAAGGACACAGTGCAAGAAGTGGCTTTGTGCAACTCGGGTCCTGCGCAGAAGTGATACCCCATATTGACGCTGCAAGCCTTGTGCTGTCAGGAGATGTCGTGTGCTGACCGGTCAGCATACGGGGCCTGCAGCCACACCAGCCAGGCACTGGGACATTTATAGACTTTGCAGGAGGCAGCACAGTTGGTTTCAGCAGCCACCAGTTCCCCTACGTGTGGAGCACAGCAAGCTAAGGAGAGCTGCTAGCTAGATGAGCCTGCAGTAGCTAATATCCTCAACTGTCACTGCACTGTTTAACAGCCCCCAAATTTCTGTTCTGGTCTTGCTGGGCTGAATCTGGCAGAGTATGGTAGTGCCCTGAAATGTACTTTCAGTCTGAGCCCCACAGACAGGACAGGGATTGCAAAAAGCAAACACACCACACTGCCCTGTGCTCACACGCTCCCCTGCAGTTGGCAAATATATCTCAGCGTCAGCCTCAGGCATCGCTGTGACTCACCCTGGGCAGCTGCCTAAAAAATGGCTTTTCAGTATGAAAAGCTGGTGAATCTAGACCCCAGCCGTGCCATCAGACATCTAGCTTGAACCTGGTGCTGTCCAGCTTACCCACCCAGACTGGCAGGACCTGTGGATCTGGGGACATCTTTATGCTAGCTTGCAGGTTGACAGGTTAGTGTGAGGGAAGCTGAGCTCTCCCCCAACGTTGCTTTTGAATGCTATTGAGCAGGTTTTACTTTTTCCAGGCCCTTTGCAGCAGCCCTTACTGGGGTGGATGGGGTGAATATGTTTTCTGAAGATCCCCGCTTCATAACCCTTCTCAACTCCCACCTTTTGAAGGCTCAGAAGCACAGACCTGCAAAAGCCTGAATTTTGCTTCTAGATAAACCAGATCTTCCTTGCCTCCGAGAAGGAATGCAGAATCTGTTCATCTTGCGCAAATCAATTCCATTTAATTTGCTGGGATGGCACTGAGCAGATTTAGCTTTAGGGTATCGAGGCGTCCAGCCTTGAGCCAGCCAGTGGGGAATTCCTGCAGCCTGGCAGAGGAACAGGTTTCTGTTTTCTCCATATTGCCCCGAGCTCTTAATGTTTCATTAGATAAAACAGTTGTAAATTTATGAGCAAGCAGATTGATGGGGAATTTGCCTGGGAGGAGCTGGGAGTTGGTCTTTTCTGGGAGAAGAAAGCAGCTTTTGTCCCCACTGGTTAGTACTGCAGCAGGTCTGACACCCTTGGGTTCAGCAGCTGCATCCGCAACCAAAGTGGCTCGTCACCATCTACCTGTTCAGGAAAACCTGCCCACATAACCCACATCCTTTGGCAGCTCCGTGCTGAGAGGAAGATCACTTTTTATATTAAAAATGGTCGAGGGCTTGTTTTTTAGGGTGTGAGTGCATGTGGATTCAATGTCTACCTACTTTTACTGTCCCAGTTGCATACACCATCCTCTGCAATCTCTAGTCCTTCCTTGTGCAGAGGCGAGAGCTTTCTGACCTACAGCTGGGCTTTCTGAGCTATTCCCAGCCCCATGGACAGCCCAGCCTGGCTTCTTCAAGCCCTGTTTGCCTCCTTCTCTGTTTGTATGTCCTGCTTTCCCTCCACCTTATCAATGATCCCCTCTGATGCACTGGAGTAGTGAAAGACAAAGGCATTCAGTGTTCCCAGCAGGGCTGCTCTGCCTACTCGCCATCGCTGAACCTTCGTGGTGGTGTGTCGCCGTGTGAAGCTGTTTCCGCAGCTGGGAGATGCTACAAACCACACTGCACTGAACCTGAGTCTGGTGGTGTGCTCAGATGAGTCTGTTAACGTGGACGTGTAAACAAACCGTGGCTGGGCACAGATGCTGAGACCTGCTGTGCTGAAGAAGCACCTGATGCTGGTGAGATTCTGATTTTTCATAATGGAACTTTATTTTCATAGACTCCCTCAGAGCATTAACCATCTAGACTTGAAATTGCTTTCTCCCCAGAAAGTCTCGTCTGAAGGTGGCACTGTCTCGGTAGCAGCTAAGTGGCAGGTCAGCAAGCACCTAGCCAGAGCACAGCAGATGGGCATGTGCTGGCAACTCTAGCCATGGTGCATGTGTGTGGAGATGTGCCGTTGAACGTTTTGGACCAGCACTGCAGTGCACAGGGCATGTTGTGGCCCAGGGGTCCCTCCCTGTCCCTTGTGATCTCTGTGATATGGAGGGACTCTAGGGCCACAAGTCCTGGCTGCTTGTCCCAGCACTGCTCACAGCTTATTCTTCTCTTTGTAAGTGCCACTTGATTAATAGCCCTCCATCTCCTGGCCGTTCTCCCAGCCCTTCCGGGGAGGGAGCAGCAGCAGCAGTGGGTTTGAGCCATCCCTCAGAGTTGTGTCTCCAGGATAGCTGCTTTCCCTGTGGATTTGTAGCCTCGCCACTAATGAGAAACCTGATCCAAGCCTACTCTCTGGCCAGATGTTGCTTCACTGCTCTGTGCCGTGAATTACTGACCTTGCAGGAAGACGAGCAATATTGACATGAGGTTCAGAGGTGATGTTTGTTTAGAGCTGCTGAGTGTGAGTGTCTCTGGGGCTGGCTCCCCTTTTCCAGAGAGCTTCCTTCAAGGCAAAGACCTGGGGAATTAGCACAAACTAATTGGAGATCAGAAGCTTCCCAACAATTCCTCTTCCTTGTTCTTACCGTGACACCCTGCAGGCGCGTGTTTCTCCATGGCATGAGAAGGCAGTGCGTTCAGTCCTGCACACACCTGCAGAGCCAGACAGTTCCTTTTGGCCAGGGTGTGGGGATACCATATTCACAGCTGGGTCTTTTCCAAGTTTACTTCTGGCAGTATCAGAGGGATTGATTTCCCTTTAGATTAATAGGATCAGCACACAGACACTGTGAGAGACAAAGAAGGCTGACTGAACGCCGATGGAGTTTTGCTTCAGCTGCCCATGAACAGCCACGTTTGGTGAGTGTAGATGCAAAACTCCCAGTTCACCTTTCCTGAGACCTCCATTAGACTGTGCTCATTCACTGCAATAAGGAAAGGGATGTCTTCAGAGCACCTGCTACTAACAGGCGTTCTCAGGGCTTGACCAGCAACAGGGAGATAAATCCAACAACCATTCAGACAAGTTGCCACCAGTGATGTTGGATCTGTTGTGTCCCAGTGCTGCAGTGACACTGGATATGTTTGTGTCTTGTGTTAAACCTGCTGGCTGGGGAGACAGAGCTCTTTGGTGGCCTCAGACAATGACTACTACTAAATGCAACAGAAGTAGTCACAAGTAGCTATATGATGAGAAGTTAATGTACTGGAAATGGTTCTCCCTAGTCTCCACCAGACTGTAATTAGCTCCTGTCCTCCTCCGCAAGCTCATGCGTCTCTTCAACACATTGTAAAGCCTCTTGCTCTGTATCTTGTGGCAGTGAATCTCACAGGTTAGTGACCTGCTGTCATTTAGAAAAGCAGGACACAGGTCCTCAGCTGACTCCACCAAGAGCAGAGGGTCGAGAGCTGAGAAGCAAAACTGGGGAGGGAGTGGCTTTGTTGGGAAGGGTTTGCTGAGTGTGCATTTTTCCCAAGATCTCCTTGTTGGGACTCTCATCAATTCCAGATGCACAGAACTGACAAGATGGCTTGAAATGTGTTCAGCAGCCAAGTCATTGAGCCATGAAAGTTAGAGGGACTTCTTTTTCTTGTATGTGTGCAGGTAGCCTATGTGCAGAGGGCACAAACAGCATCTGCCTGAACCAGACTTGACTGCGGGCAGGCTTTGAACAAGTCCAGCCTGGTCCCCTGGCACCCTGGCCTGCCGTGGCCTCAGCAGCTGAGCAGAAGGCAGCAGGCTGGTGCAGATGGGCTCTTGGCTTGGTAGATCCCTGCTAATGTCTCAGCCCAAGAGCTTTCTGCAGCTGTGTCTTGCCCGAGCCTGCCTCGGCGACTGGAGCCTGCGGGGGTACGGACACACTGTGGTGTGCGGGTGTGCAGCGGAGAGGTGGGTCTCTGGTGAGGCCTTGCCAGTTGAAAATCAGCCCCTGTGCATTCCAGCAGGGATCTCTGCCTTGGCACTGCCAGCGCAAGTCCTTCTGCTGCAATTCCTGCTGAGCAGTAGACTGGAAAGGAGGAGTTTATTGACAAGGAATGAAAATGCTGGCAATTCAGGCTTGCATTATATATGCAAGCAACCATTTGGGGCCAGGAGAGTGACAGGCATAATGGGGAAGAGAAATTGCTCTTGGAAAGCTTCGGGCTTAGCTTGTAGGAGGAATTAACCATTTGAAAACAGAAGGTTACATGGTACTTATGGAGAGATGCTTTATTTGCTCACAGAGACCATATTCCTGCTGGATAGCATTAATTTTCTGTTTCCTATGAAGATCTTAATCACAGTCCTTGTGACAGCAGAGAGCTAGGCCCATTGTCCCAGCAAAGTATATCCTCCCACCTCAAATGCCGGTGATCCTTCTGTTAAACCTTTCTGATATCTGCTGCAGGCCTGTACCAGGTGATCAGAGCCTCCTGCTACCAAGGAGACATGAGGCTTTAGGAAGAACCACTGAATGGGACAGAGTGTCCAGGCCAGCTGCTGTTGGCTCTGGTCCTCCTCTGGTCCCCACAAATGATACTTTGGCATTTGGCAGGTGGCCTGAGGCAGCTGGATTCGTTCTTTTCCTCTCTGCGTGATTTATTGTGAGCTAATCCTATAGCTGTCACCTTTTTCCATCACTTGATTAGAGTTTCCCTGGCTGATCCTTGACTCAAGTTGGCTAAACCGGAATAAAAAACCTTTCCTTGAAAAACAGAGCCCGAGCTGTCCCTGTCTGTAGGGAGGAGGGAGCCATGTAGCGAAGGGCCAGCTGTAGCCACCCCTGTGCCTGGGGTATGGCTGGTGATTCTGTGATGGTCCAAGAGGTGCCATCAGTGAGAAATGAGGAGAAATTAACTTTCAGAAATACAAAGGCAAAATAAGCTGTGTGAGAAAGCAGAAGTCAGGATAAGAAAGAGCTTTCATGAGTCTTTATAGTAAACAAGGAGCTTCTGTATGTAATTTTAATATCTTCCTAATGACAATAACTTCTCCTAAGTAAACCTTTCAGGATTTTCAGCATCAAGAGTAATGCTCAAGTGGTTTTAAAGGATGTGCAGCAGCCAGATCTATGAATCACAGTCACTTCTGGAACTAGTGACTGCCAGTGCCTGCACTGGCTTAGGTACAGCCAGCAGTCCCTCAACGGGAGTCATCTGGCTGAAGCCAGGACAGACATGGGATTTCAGGATTCTCTTCCAGGCAGTTGTTAAAGGCTGGGTAGTATCCTGTTAGGGGGAAAAAATAAATAAAAAGGCAAAAGATAAATGTAGAAAGACAATTATTTCTCTGCCCAGTGTGTGTGACATGCAGTGGAAATCTAAACTAGTGCAGGATGTTCAGACCCAACCTCACATCAGGGATTTTTTGTACCAGCTTAAAAAAACTACATAGAACTGACGACACCCCCTCAAACCTCCCAGCTGCCTTTATGGCTGCCGCCTGAGCAGTTGTGTACAGCATAAGGAAGATGGAGTTGGCCGCAAACCCATTAATGCTAAATCATCTCTCAGCTCCAGTGTTAACTGCAGAGTGCTGAGTTTGCACTGCAAACACGAAGCTCTGTGGGCTGGGTTTGTCATCCAGGCACAAAAAGCAAAATGTACACGAGTCCATTGTCTCTTTTGACATGCGAGTGCTCCAGCAGCCTGCTGGGAAGTGCTTCTCCAAAGGGTGCTGGCGGGGGGCTGCACACAGCTTTGCAGCATCTGGGAGAGCTTGCATGCCTTGGATGGTGAAAAGTCAGCATCCTGCCTTCCAGTTCCTGCTAAATCTGTAAGAGGATTAACAGAAGTGGACAGTGGAGAGTAGTACATTGTCGGCAGTGCTTGCCTTGTTTCTTTGGAGAGTTTTCAGCAGAAACCCTTCTTTTTTAGTAGTTTAGAGAAAAATCCAAATAGCTCTGAATATTGGAGTGCTGCTTCCCTCCTATCCCATGTCCTTTGTGGTGCTGAGTGGGGCATGCAGACTGTGGTGTGGCACTGATTGATCTCGCCCAGTGTCCTGTCTCCATCTCCAGGACATCTCACCTTTAGGAGTGAGAATGAAGCAGCTGCCCATTGGAGAGGTGTTTTCTGGATCCTCTTCAAAGAGGAGAGGATGATAATGTGAAATAGGTCATATTGTTGCATTTCTGTAGCGATAGCAGTGCCGGCCCCGCTGTGACCTGTCAAAAGCCCATCTTAAGCTGTGATTCTTGATTAGGACCTTGGTCGGGACATTTTTGAGCTAGAAGAGAAGATACTGAAAAGTCTGTGGCGAGGGGGACAGTCAACAGGAGACTGTGGTTGGGAAGGGGGTCAGGTCAGCTGCAAGGCTGCTGTCTCTGTCTCGCCGGCTGTTCAGGAGGTATCATCTGCTGTCATTCCTTGGCACGGTGGCATTGCCTTTTCTACAAAGATTACCACAGCATTTGAGAAGCTGGGCTGAGGCATTTTCTTATGAAAGTCAGTGTGGCTGTGTCAAGCTGGATCCAGACAGAGAAACCTGAAGTCTGATGGCACTTGGTGCTGGTGGCCCTTGGTGTTGGAGACCCATATCTGCTGTCTGTGGTTTTATTGCATCTGGCGTGAGCCGTTGAGCATGGAAATGTTTATGAGTAGGTGACAGTTACGAACAAGGGGCATTGCAACCCCTCACCGGGGAAGGGGCAGCGTCCAGTTGCCTTTTGTCAGCAGGATGGAAGCCGCATGAGTACATTTAATACACCTGAGGCTCCTGGGCTATCCGTATCCCTGTCTGCCCTCTGGCTTCTGTGCACAGGGGCCCTGTGCTGGGAGTAATTTGTGCTTTGTGGGTGATGTAAGTGCTGCAATATCAGCCAGAGAGGTGATGTGGCTCTGCTGCCACTCTGTCCCCTAATGCCACATGCCAGAGGCACTCCTATCCCGTGAGCCCTGGGCACAGAGTCCCAGAGAGCAGCCTGGGTACATACGTCAGGGATCGCACGCACAGGTGGAGGCAGGTGTGCTTGGATTTTTGGTCCCGCTTCAGTTCCCTGAGGCTGTGCGTTTCCACCCGCAGACATTCACCACAACCACTGCTGCTGGCAGGCTCAGCTGTTCCCTGTCTGGCTGGAACGAGAGCAGGACATGTACTCGCTCCTCTGCATGGCTTTTCCCATCCATCACTTTCCATAGAGAATAACTTAGGACCTTCATCCACACCCTGAATGAACATTTCCTGGAGGCATCACACCCCCTTGTCCCTCTCTTGCCCGTGGACCACTGCCTTCCAGCCAGCAGAGCACATCCTGAAAAGAATGAATGATTTTTCCCGTTAAAGGTGGTGTCGTCCATCAAATTATCGCATGTAAAACAGTGACTCATTGTCCCCTCTTTAGAATGTGTTTCTAGGCTAGAGACTGTTGTAGTGCCAGGGAGCCTGGCTGCCATTACCATCCAGTTGTGCCACACAGCCCAGGGACTCTGGGGAAGCTGCAAGGTGGCGATTGCTGCAAACAAAGGTATTATTTTTATGGAGTGCCATCTCCTTCCATTTCCTTCTCAGAGGAAGTCATCTTGGGCATTGGGGAGAGCCCATGTGCACCTTGTAACAGTGTGGTCAGAGGATCTCCATATCTCTGTGTGTGTACAAACTGTGTGGTTTGGGGCTGGAAATCCTGCAGAAGAGTTTGTCCCAGGGGACAGTAGCTGTGGAGTGTGTGTGTTTGGTGAAAGGAGACTGGAAAATGCTCCTTTCGCTGTTGCCTAAGATTCTACAGCTGGGCCTCCTCAGAAGTAAGAAGTGTCACCTCAGGTCACTGCCAGCGGTACTGTTCTGAGGAACGTGGCTTGGAAAGAGATACTGAGGGTGCTGCTTCAGAAAAGACATGGGCTGAAGATGGGTGCTGGGGATGGGGTGCACCATCACCCTTCAAGAGCCATCTATGGCTGCTTGGAGTTGGCCTTAAGTAGCTTTCCAGAAAGCCAAAAGAAATATTTGGGGAAAAGAGGGAGATTTCCAGGGGAGGAAGATCTCTTTATTAGGGACTGGTAGGATTCCTTCATCAGCTCCACAGGAATGGGACATGTTTTAGCCAGATACTGGCGAAGAAGGAGTGTGGACCATTGTGCAGCCTTCATCCCTCTTTTGCAGCCCTCCGTCATCTTGCCCTGAGTAGTACTTTATCATGGCAGCTAAAACATGACTTCTAGGTGACCCTGGTACCTGTGGTGCTTCAAAACCACCTTCTCCCATATGCAGAAGTGTGCAGGTTCATTCATCCAAGCTGATGGGAGAGATTTTTCTTTCACTGCTGCAGCTCATTGTGCCTTTTGTATGTGGCTATTCTTTGTGTAAACCTCTGTGCATGTCCTGTCTTGTCCTGCTCAGATTTGCCTCCAAGCTGCTTTTATTTGTGGTTTTTCCCCTTAGCTTTGTGGGTAACCTCCTCGCAATGCATCTCTGTCTAGCCTTCTGCAGATTCTAAGGGCCAGGATGTGAGGGGAGGCGGGCTGAGGGATGAGGTTTAGTTATTTGGCTTGGCTGTTTAAAAAGGACTAAGGAGGGGGATGGTAGAAAATGTGTAGCGGTGGAAAAAAAGCCTGAGCTAAGCTTCCAAGCATCCCTGTGCTGCTGGGACTCGGTTCGGTCTGATCCAGCCAAGTTCAAGTCACTCAATTGGTTTAATTTCTGCTGAACAAAACAGTGTTAAGTCAGAAACACATGAACCACTGACTGGAACGTTTTCACGGCTTCCCTTCCAGTGGGGAGCAGTCTCGGCAGGCAGGGCTATCGGTAATGGGTGTCTCTGGGCACGAGCCTGTGCTTGGCTGATTCAGCAGGACCTCTAAACAAGGGTTTGTTGCACCACCTGAGCCAAAATGACCTGTTGCTCAGCCCCAAAATGAGCAGGTACGTTTTCCAGCCCATCGTGTCACATGGGTACCCTTGTGGAAGTGCCTTATGCAAGCTCATAGCAGCACTCTTGGAATGGTAAGAGAAATGAAATACCCTTTGTTAAGCCCCCTGATGGACAAGCAATTTTGCTTCAGACTCCTGTTTTGCTTTCCATCCCTGTGAGAACAGATGTATTTTGGTTGTCTGTGTTCCTGTGGGGTTGTAATGCCAGTGGCAGCTGCCAAGCTGCTGTAATGCTCCTTGTGAGAGATGACCCTGGCTGGAGATGGGGCTTTGCCATGGGAGATAACAGGGCTGACAACATCCAGGTGGTGGCTGTGCTTGAAAATACAGTTGTGTGGCCCAAAACCAAGGTACCTGGAGGCAATTTCTGAGCCTGAGAGTTAGAATGCAGTGCTGGTCAGAGATGACATTTACCCATTGGTTTCAGAGGGACAGTTGAGCTTCCAGTTCCCGTGCCAAAGCCTGAGGGTTGTGGCTCAGCTGGTTACACAGTGGGATACCATTAAATCACGTGGTGGTTTTGTAGGGAACAAGGATGTGCCTGCCCACTGATATGCTCATGGAAGCAGGATGACAACAGTGACTCTAATCCTTCCCTTCTGATATGCTGCATTAGCCTGGCTGGGTTATCTGGGAAGAACTTGCTCCAGGACCTTTGCAGAGGTATGATCAGGTCCAGACCTTGGGCTCCCCTTGAAGAGCCTGTTCCTAATGCTCCCATTGTCCATCCCTCTATGGAGAGATGTACGGTATCGGGGCATTAGTTTGGTCCTGGTGCAGATGGATGGGCACCCTGTGCAGTTCTTTCACCCATCCCTAACTAGTCAGCTCAGCAGCATCCTGCCCCTTGGCTCCGTTATGATGTCTGTAAATGCTCTGGAGCAAGTGAGGGAAGATCCTGCTGCTCTGGGTTGTCACTCTGCTGCAGGCAGTGGGAGGGGAGCTGGCAGGGGGAGGTCTGATGGCGAACAGAGGATTATTCCCTTTCTCTAACGAGCAAGCCGAGACAGACATCTCCGACAGATTCCAGGCTGCCTCTGCCTCAGCAGAGAGAAATGCAGAGCCAGCCAGGCTTTCACCGAGACTTGGCCCGCAGAGCAGAGGGCAGGCTGTCAGGAGTAGGCTGGGTTATTTATGGCCGACTTGTTCATCAGCAGAGAAAATAATGGAGGCAGACAGTGGTGGGTCTGCCTGGGACTGTATGAGGTGGCAACCTGTTGTATGTGTTCACCTAACTTCCCTCTGGAACAGGAGAGTCAGTCTCTGCTTACCTGCTGATGGGTACGAGGGGCCGCAGGGGCATTTCCCGAGCTGTGGAGGATGTTGGTCTGGAATAAGAAACATAAGTTTATATTGTAAATATTGGAGTTACAGAGTTTTGTGAGTTGATGCCAGCTCCCCGCTCACTAGCATAGCCCCAGGATGGACAAAAAAGGTGAAATGCAGCATTTGCTCCAAAGGGATGTGCTGTCTATCACATGGAAGCTGTGCAAGGTGGAGGCTATTGTGGGTTGGTATCTGAGCTTTCCCCTTCTCCATAACGCAACTGCTTGAGGAGCCACACTGTGCATGGGTAAAGTCTGGGCCAAAGATCAGAAAACACCCCTTCTGGTTGTTCTTCATAGGGCTGGTTAATTTTTTGCCATTGCTTGTGCCCACCTCAATAGTCCTGTTTACCTTGAAATGCTCTGTCTCCCCAAAATACTTAGTCCCATATGTGCTCTGCTTCAAGTGTACTTGCCAGAATGGGGCAAGGGTGCTTCGTGCTACCTCTGAGCATGCCCAAGGGGCACAATCTCCTACCACTGGAGTGTAAACAAAGTGCAGAGATGCCCATCAGCTGTCTGGGGGACAAACCTCAGCTCTGCAGATGTAGAAAAAAACTTGATCTGCTACCTGAGAGAGCTCCTTCCAAATCCTCCCAGCCCTGGTGGCTCCCACAGTCTCTCAACAGATGTCCAGAGTCTGCCAGGCAAGTCTGAAATGCCTTGTGCATCCCCTGGTTCTCTGGCCAACTCCCTGCATGCCCAGAAAGGCTATGATGGGGTTGCACTGGAAAACAAGTATTTGCTTGAGGCCTTTGTGTGCAGTCCTCATGTTATTGTTTCAATTTTGGAGGTTAGAATGGGGCCTGTCATGTCCTTCAGATTAAGGGATCAATGGTCTTAGCTGCAACTGGTGGTTTTAGCAAGAGGTACAGCTCCCTTAATTTCACTACCACTCTCCTGGCATCCTCAGCCAGGTCTCTGGCACTTGCCAACCATACCAGATTTCCAATGCTATGGTCTCAAATCCTGTGCCCTGCATCCAAAGTATCTTGAACATTCCCTTTTCCCTGTGGGCTGTTGGAATACACATTTTCCCAGTGGTGCCGCAAGATGGTGAGAGGCAAGGTCTCAGCTCACCCGCTGGAGGTGGCTGCCAGTGTGACACAGCAGTGTGACGGGGAAGGAGGGCTGCTGTCTGTTCACCATGTTTAAGAACAGCAAATCAAGCGGATGCTGCTGGCTGTGGTGAGGCACTGTAGGGCCACGCTAGAGGACATGTCTTGCTGCACTCTGGTGGTGTTGGTCGCCCCCTCTTCTTACGGCCTTACACAGCAGCCCTGTCCTCTCCTGCCCTCCCTATATCACTATTGCATGTGGAGGATCTTCAGCCTTGGCAGAGAGGATGCTCAAGCAGACTTGAGTTTTTCAGGGCAATCCAAAGTGAGCCACCGAGCTGGTTCTGGGTGCAAACACCTGGACGAAGCTCAGATGCTTATGTCTTCTGCTTCTCGTTTCACTTACAGCTCACCAGTAGAGGTGGTTATGTCTGAATTCACAAAACTGAAGGATGCATTTAAGCAGCCCAAGCATGTGTGTCTGTTAGATTTCTTTTTCTTTTTCTTTCTTGTCTAGTATCTTAATTCAGCCTCTGTTGTCTATAACCCTGGCTTTTTAGGTGCAGTAAAAATGAGCAGTGGCAGGAATCTGAGTAGATTGGATTGCCTCTTTGCTGAAGCCAAAGATTTGCATCCCAGATCAAAAACTTCTAGCAAGAATAAAAATAAATAGGGGTTTTGGTTGTAAGCCCCAGAGATGCTCCTTTAGCTCTGAAGATGCCCAGAACTAAATGTGAGAATTTCTACTCTTCATAGCTGAATGCAGCATTCAGGAAAGCAAAAGGTGACTTATTTGGTGGTCATCTCCATCAGTGAGGTCAGTACCTTCACCAACATTAAGTTAGTGGGTCTGGAGTTTGCTGTGGGCTTTTGGTGTTTGGGTTCCCATATTACCCTTATTTTGAAAAGTATCTATCTTTTTTAAAAAAATAAAGCAACACAACAATCAGCCCTTGCACTTTGGTGGAAATGAAGCAAATGTGTTCTCCATCAGTACGAGCCCAAGCATAAAAGCCAGAGCTTCCTAGAATTAAACTACTTCCTTGAGGCCAGCACTGTTTGACCCAATAGCTCTGATCCTTCCAGCGAGGACTGCTCTTCACTCAGACCACTGGACGCTGCCCAGGGGTTCAACTGCTGCTTCCACGTGTGATTTCTTGGCCTTTGTGCCCTGGACAGTCCTCACACAGTCGAAGTGTCCAGTCACCAACCAAGCTGTGTGTCCCAGGCTTTGCTATCAAACTGAGAGGGAAAACTGAGCTCAGACTGCAGAAGCTATCTGGATCTATCACGGCTGCTGTCAAGTTCTATTTGNCCTTTTTTTAATTCTTCCCCTTCCCCCCTTCCCCCCCCCCCCTTTTTTTTTTTTTTTTTTTTTTTTTCCCTCTTGGATGTTAAAATCGAAAATTGGACAGATTCTGCAACCAGTGGCTGCAGCTAGGGTTTGGCTTTGAATAACACAGTCTCAATATGCTCTCTTAAAATAGATGGCAGGATCCTTCTCCGTGTCTCTTGGGTGCAGTTATTTTAATGGCAAGGAGCCTGTCTTCACGAAGCCTGGCTGTGTTTCTGCAGTTAGGGACAAGTGAGCCATCACTGCTATGACCAAAGCACTCACTTCTCACCCATGATAGGTACTGGAGAGGAGTCAGCAAAATCTGAAGAAGCTCACTGCTGTACCTTCAAAGACATCCAGGTCCTAATTTCTAGCTCTTCTGGTGACTAGAGCTCCGGGAGTTGTTTCCCCTTTTGATAAAAAGGGCTAATGCTGTTCTTGTTTGCCACTGTAAACTTTTTCCTATGAGCACAGTTTAGCTGCACTTGTGCCACGTGCACCAGGCAGTCAGTTCATGTCACCAATACCTTTTTCCTATGTGCAGATCCAGAATCCATCACAAATGTGATGAATTCACAGCGCATCTCCCCCAAGTTCAGAGCTTTTCTTTTTCAACTGAGAGAGAGCATCCCCTTCCAAGAGAGGCTGTCCTGAGAGCTCAGTTTTCCTACGTTACGAACAGCACCTCTCCGACTGACCTGCTGGGAGTCGCAGGCTGCAATTAACTCTTGGAGTGATCATTTTGGGTGGACGGGCACCACAATTTTTTTTCTTTCTTATTTTAGATTTTGTGCAGACACAACAGGAAGCGAAGCTGAGGTTGTGAGACAGCACTGGGGAGACAGTGATGGGGTCAGGATTAGCTCCTTGTGCCTCTGGGGTGTGTACGCACGTGCCAGCATGAGAGCTGTCTCTTCACTTCCCATGGCTGGAGACCACTGAATCTTCAGGTTTTAACCCTCTCCGGTGTTCCATACTGGAGACCACAAGTAGATCTTTTGGCTCCTCTTGGCCCCAGGGTCCAGCCTGAAAAATGCCTGAAAGCTCCATCTTCCAGCCCAAAGGTAGTTGTGATTCCTCTTGCTGCAGCTCAGTCAGACTCCCACTGATCTGGGGTTTACAAACCTCCTGAGCAAGTGGGTATGAAGATGTCCTGCACATGAAACACTTCCCATCTCTTCTGGCTTGTTCCCAGGGAATAATCACAGCATGGCTCAGTTCATACGCCCATCCGAGCTGGTTGCCCTTGCAACCTTCCACGGGGCAGCAGGTTCTGGGATCACCTGGTCACCTCACAGCCCTTCTTAGCAGCTCTTTGTCTACCTTGATCACAGGAGAGCAAAGCTGTCAGTGCTGCAAGTGAGGGTTGCCAATGGTGTGGATAATAGCATTAATGCTTTTTTTACTGCTGTGGCAAATATCTCGCCTGACAGGTTTCAGGACTTCATTTGCCTTTTTTTTATGACTGTCACACTGGCAGCTGATAGCCCAGAACTAATGCACCTGGGAACTCCTGCCACTTCCAGCAGCAAAGTATTAGAAACGGCTGAATTCCAACACTGCAAAATAAAATTCTGTTGAATTTCCACTCTCCTGGTCCAGGACAAAGCTTTAATTTTCCTATTTGCTGTTTCAGTCTCTCCCTGCCATGGCAGCCTTTCTCAATGCTTTATATGTCCTTACTATCTTTCTATTCTTATGTCAACTCATTCTTGAAGTATTGATCCCAAAGTCAGTCTTGGAGATATTTTACTAGAAATCTGCCTTCTGCCCAGGATTTCCCATTTAAACGCTGCCTGGTTTCCAGTTGCTTGTGTCCTTTACAGTTCACTGTTTAAACTTCATCATCTCAGCTGAAGTACTTATTTCCTGTGGTATGTCGTATCTCATGTGTTTTATATATATCTGCGTGAAGATCTACCACATATGCTTGATCTACAGAAACAGATGCACAGCTGAGGTTGCATGGATATAAACCGTGCTTAGTAAATGCCATGTTGATTGTATTCCCCTATCCAGTTGCACCCACATTGTTTAATTGTTTACTTTCTTTCAGACTGTTTTCTAAAGCCTTGGTAATGCTGATGTCGGCCTAGCAGGCTTGTCGCTGCCTGAATCCTGTCTCCTAGCCAAACTCTTCAATTCAGGTGCTGGATTTGATGTTGTGGTTGCAGAGAACCTCCCTCCATAATTAAAAGCCTCTGCAGCCAAAACTGCACATTCTTTCACTGCTGCTTCCAGAAGTGTGGGATGGGCATGATCCAGTCTTTCCCTCACCTCACATGTGTCTGGCTGTCTTTGCAATCAGCTAGTACACCTAAGTATTCACAGCTTCAAAATCTATTCCCTCTTCCAAAGGGAGCTGGCAAGTCATAGAAACCTGAGATCCTGCTGTGGTATTGGTGTCACACCACTGAAGAATGCAGAACAGCGTTGGGTTTGATGGGACAGCACTAAAATCTGGGCTGTAAGGGAACAGGAGAGAGGGAGCACGTTGCCTTTTTTAAGCTCTGAGGGAAAGACTGAAAGCATTTGTAGTACAAGAGACTCCAGACTGTGCCAGAGCTCCCTTTCAGGCTCATCTCATTCCATGTTTTCTGGTCAGTGTTTCTGCCTTAGCATGGGTTATTCTGTCTCTTGTTCCACATCACTCCTATTCCCTTGCCTCATTCTTTGAAGATGGAAAGGGCAAGTGCGGTATTTCCTTCTACCCATCTCAATAAAAAAAACAAACATTTTGGATTTGTATCATGGACATACACTGTCTTGATACTTGTTACCCAAATGATGATCCAGCAGTGGCCAAGGGTTGATGCTTTCTCCACATTAGAAACTCGATATACCTTGGCTAAGTGACATCCCTGCTTTCGGATGCAATTGTGGTGATGCTAAATTTCCGAGGATTACCAATGCATGTGGTAGAATCTGGGAACGTCAGTAACAAGCTATGAAGTCGTGAGGAAAGCCAGGGTACAAATATCTTAACAGATCTCTTGTGGTGGAAGTCTGCTGTACTCAGGGTCATGGTGCCAAAATGCAGCACAAACCATTAATTTATTCTGATGATACTCCCTCCGACACTGTCATATATTTCAGTATTCCAAGGCTTTCCCACACTTGGAGTCACAGGAGCATCCCAGAGATGAGTAAGCCAGTGGTACAGGGCATAGGATGATTGAGTTGCTCTCAGTATGAACGAGTGGAAGAAGAGGAATGTAAATGACAGTGCCCATCTGTCCCCTTCCTCCCTCCTCCTCGCAGTCTAGGCTATATCTCAGGTATGATGGAAGAAACAGGCACAGATCAAGAATCAAGCCTTTCCCCAGCTCCCCCTCCACATTTGGTTTCCTTTCCAGCTGTGCAGTTCAGACAGCTGTGGAGCCCCTTGCACTCAGCCTTCCTAAGGTGGGCCACTGCCTGCTTGGGGTAGGCAGTGATGGCAAAGACAGGACAGGAAGAGACCCCAGGATGGGAGCACACTGTGGAATTGCATGATGAGATGACTGGGATGAAGCAGCTGGGTAAGGGATTTTGTGGCCAAATTAGGGCTGAGCGGTGTTCATAAAGCTGTATGACGAGGGATCTGGTGACGGGGGGAGGCCTGGGAGGGGAGTGCATCAACAGAGATGTTGCAGGTGCTGAGGCTGAGGGACGGTGAACAGGAGATGGCCACAGCTTGGGGTCACATTGCAGAGCTGTGTTAGGTGACAGAGCCTTGTCTCAGGAGGGCTGGGCTCCATTAAGTCACCATCTACAACCTCCCACTGTCTCAGATAGGTCACAGCAGCCGATGCCTGCCTACTGCTGTGATGGCCAATGTTGCTCTGCCGCATGATCCCAGATGGTTTTGGAGATGCTTTGGGCACAGGTGGCCTCGACTCATCTCTGTTTGAGCGCACGCTGCCGGCTGCAGGCGTTTTCAGTCTCTCTGACCCCAGCTTCGCCGAGGATGGATGCGTTGGTCCCACGAGGCACACAGATCGGCTGCTGCCCTCCGCTGAGCTGCACGTGGTTGCAGCTGCAGCGTCTCCTCCTCTACCACAGGGTTTAACACTGTCTTCAAAAGTCATCCTCATGGCCCAGCCAGGAGCCCGTTTGCTTTTCTCTTTGGGACGCTGTGTGTAGTGCAAGGAGGTGGTTTCTGAGGAGGGAGACTTCCTGCAGTTGGAGCCTTGTAAAAACCTGCCGTTGGGCTAGACGTTTGCTCTGAAGGGTTTGGCGAGCACCCCAGGCAAGGGATGGTGTCATCGCTTTGGAGAGCAAAAGCTGTCAAGATCCAGTGAGTGTGGAGCGCTGGCGTCTTCCCCCTGCCAGCTCAGCGCTCCCAGGCTCCTCCAGCCGTACGGGAGCAGATTAACAGCTTTTTTTCCTTCATTTTTTTTCCTCTTCCCCTTTTTTTCTGGAATCCTGTACAGCATGAGCATAGCAGGGATCTCGGGGGGTTTGCTGTTATCCAGAGAAGACGCCTTGTTCTCTGCCAGATCTTACGCTGGGGGAAGGCTGGAGGAAATCCATTTTGCAGTGTTTCTGCTGGGACTGTTGGAGAGAGTTATGCGAGGTGCAGCAGTCCCCAGCCAGGCTTGTTCCCCTGCCTCAGCAGCACCAAACAGTGCAGCTCGGAGCAGTCAGAGCACAGATCTGGCCTGCTCGACCTCTGCTCGCTCCCTGCCATACTGCAGATTTGCTTTTTGTTCACCCTAACGAGCCTCCTATGGAGCCAGCCCGCTCTTCCCGGGCCATGACCTGACCCTGCACCGGGCGCTGAAGCCTTTCCCAGGGACGATGTTGCCACAGTTGCATACGATGTTGAGCAGTTTGCATTTCTAGCAGCGTCAGGTCAGCATGAATCACCCAAGGTTTGCTTCTTCCCCTTATTGATGCACGTGTTAATCTCAAAAACAAACGCCTCCACATTGCTTTTACTATATATAGGAGAAGCGTCTGCTGCGGTGCAGGGCACTTGCTGACAGCCCACAGCAGGGTCGCACTCTTAAACTGAACAGGAGTTTATCAGCCCCGGCCACAAAAGGGACTCAAGTTTAATGCTCTCTGCTTGCAGACTCAGGCTGCAGTGAGTCGAGTTTTGAAGGTCGATCTCATTCTCTGTCGTTTGCAGAGGGCTGAGCCTGGAAATGTAAAACGGGGCTCCTCTGGAATGAGCATCTCAGCCCAGCACTGTGTACGCTGGATCTTCTGCCTGTCTCTCATTAGCACAGATGCCGTTTCACCCTCCTGTGGGGTAACTGACACAGGGGATTGAGGAAGAAACCAAACCTTCTCCTTGAGTCCCATTTTAGTCACTCCAGGGCTGCAGGAAGTGTCATTTCTCTTGAACGCACAAGCGTTCGTGCACTGCTGATGAAATCCTGTGAGGTCAGGCGGTCATTTCCCCCTAATTACAGCTCCAGGAGTGAATACTGTTTGTCTTAGACTGGGGTGACTTTGTGCTTTGGAGTAGTTTTCGTTTAAACAAAATTTAAGCACATGAAAATGAAGATGAGACTTGGATTTTTTTCTTCTAGTTCTTTTAGTTAAAAGGATGCCATCTGGGGCTTGTGTAACAACTTCATTTTTGTTTGGTGATGATCAGTAAACAAAAAGAGTCAGAGCCCCAGATTGTCATTCAAAAAGCCTTTGTGTTAGAAACCAGAAATGGTTTGTGAGATGCTTTTCCCTCCACCACATTTGCCCCTCTTAGATTTTAGAAGGTCCCTATAGGAGCGGGAACTTGGAAGAACCTCCCAGACCATGATCTCCTGAACAATATGTCCTGTTACCCCTTCAGTAAAAACGTCATCTTCCATTTTAAAACGCACAGTATGATTCCTTCTGTGGAAGCCAACTCCAGGGCTGGACAACCCACATGGTTAGAAACCCTCTTCTCATAGGAATACTGTCATGGCATCCTCTCCCGAAGGAGAGGGCCAGTTACAAGAAGCAGAGAGTGGGTGAGAGGTGGGACAGCTGCTTGGCGGTGTTACTGCAAGTGAGAGCCTGCGCCCCTGTCGTGGCTGGCTCCATGCATTAGGTTTGGGATATCCAGGCCATGTGGTTCTGCCCACTTTGTGCTGAAAGCAGGTCCCTGGGGCCTAGGGATGACAGCTGAAGCAGATGCTTCGTAGCCTGGAAGGTGGTTGCACCCCTGCATAATTTATGAGCATGAGAACTTGAGCATCTGTCAGCAACTGGATGTCCGGCACAGAATTTGTGGCTGGCCAGATCCAGCCTCGGATTTGATGCTGCTGCAAACAGCCCTCCAAAATCAGCCCAGCAAGGGTCGATTGCATGGCAAGGACTGTTTGGGTGGCTGTCTTCAGCTTCAAACACTCAAGAGGATGTTGCTGGTTGAGAAGGAAAAAAAAAAAAAAACCAACATGAGAAATTAGAACCTAAAATGACTCCTTAAGCAGAGGAAGCATCTGACCAGTTTGTCTATTAATGACCATGTCTCTGAGCCTGGAAATGCAAACTCCACGGGGGCTTGGCACAGAGCTGCCGGTGTTGGACTGCCCCGTACCTCTGCCAAGCACAGACGCTGTCTCGCCTCACAGAGTCGTGGCAACACTGATCACGGTCCTGTTGCCTCTTGGGTCCTTCCCTCACCAGTGCAGCCTGCACACCGTAGCATTTCCCAAATGTACATGGATCAAACTGTTCCCAGTTGCTTTTGAAATTGTAACAAACCATTGTCTTTATTTATGATCTTGTTCAAAGGTCAGGTCTGGACTTTTTGAACCCAAACTGCAGGTTTTGTTAAAAAATAAGAGGGAGGGATGAGCATTGCTTGAGCATCTTCTCCCAGAGCCAAATGAATTTATCTCTTCTCAGAGAATGGTACCTCATCCCAACTCGTGCATCTCCAGAGAGGGTGAGGGAAGCAGATTCTCCCAGTCCCTCTGATTTTTCTTGCTTCTTTTCCAGCCGCAGAAGACAGGGTTATGAGATCCACCTGGCAGGGGAAGGCCGGTCGCAGCCCACTCCAGGCCCTGTACGAGAGCGACCAGGTAATGAGACAGGGAGATGGGGAGGAGAGGGGGTGAAGAGGGAGCGGGATGCTAAGGGTTGACCCCTTCTTCCACCCCTCTAGTGTGTGGGGCACTGTGCTGTCTCCAACTAGCCCTAAGGTCCCCACATCTGAACATCTGGCTGTGTCCCAAAGAAAAGACCACACCACTTTGAGGAGTAATTGTTGATAAAAAAACCTGGTTATGGCCCTTGCTGGTGCTTGGCTAAATGGTTTTATTACCAGTGGGCTGAGCCATAGCAGGGCAAACCCAGAGATTTCACCGACTGAGGATTTCAAAGACAACTATGGGCCATCATAGCAAGACAAGAGCACCATTGCTGCACTGTCTGAGCTAATAACTGATAGATGCTTCTATGTGGGGTGCTATATATATACATACACACACATGTATGTGCATAGATACACGCACACACATATATAAAGCTGGACCAGCCATGAGGGGTTTATAATCCTGGGACATCTCGATCCTCCCCATCACCTTAAGCTGTGCCAGCTATACCTGCTGAGAAAGGGGCAGCCAGGCCCAGTCTGGGCAGGGAAATGCTCCCTTCCGGGAGGGCTTAGTGGGTCCCTGCCCGTGCAGGACAAGCCATGGTTGCTGCTTGAGGCAGGGAGCACTCGCTCTCACCAGCCCCTGGTGCATGCAGCCCAGCCTGCATCAGTGACTCAGTACTGGAGAAGGTGTCCCGTTTGCCCTTAGCAACTGAAGAGGAGCTTGGGGGTTTGTGGTTGAAACTGCAAAAGCTAGGTGTGTTTTGTTTCTTTCTACTGCCTTTCCCCCCAGGGCAGGCAGTTTTCCCCACCCCTGCAGCCAGACTTGTCTTTGCAGAAGGATCCTTGCCCACAGCTTCCCTGCAGGAAGTCTTGCAGGAAACCAGCTTCCAGCCAGTGCAACGAGCTGGACTATGGCCACGTGCCCCAGCCACCAAACGTCCTCTGCATCTCCTTATATCCATGGTGCGGTCATCTTTTGCAGCCCCCAAGAAGCAGAGGGCAAATGCTGGTGGTCCCTGCAGCTGGCTGCCATCCCCACCGCCTCCCCACTGCCCACCAGCTGTGCCTCTGCAGCCGGAGCCAGATCTCCTTTCCATGCACAACGCTTTGTGTTACTGTCTAGGTTGATTCTTTTATAAGCAGCCAAATGGCATGTGCTCTGGGGGAAATGGCAAATGTGGACTTCCTTGGCCACAGCGTCGGCAAACCCTAATGCTGCTGGAATGTCATGGTGTTATTTCCTTAAGTGATACTTAATTGCTCTGGCTTTTAAAGAGAAGGAAATGAAGGGAGCAATTTTGCTCTGAAATAACTGCAAGACATGCACTTATTCCAGTGGGCGGCTGTTGAAAAGTAGTCACATTTATTTGTTGCCATGCCTGCAGACAGTGTCTGTCTGTCTGTCTCTCTGGTTCAATAGTTTTGAATTATGCAAGTGCAGGGAAAAACACCTGAACCCTCCCCCACCCAGTATTATTAAAACGCCTCTTTTTTTTAAGCACTTGCAAAAAGGGTTTCCAATTTTAAAAGGTGATGGGGAGCCTCCAAACAAAAGAAATTTTTACTGAAAGGTTTGGCTGTCACAAGGTGTACCATGAGAGTGCCGCTTCAGCTATGATTATCACCTCCCGAGGGGCTGTATCTTCTTCATAGCCAAGTAGCCAACAATGTCAAAGTCACCTTTTGGTGGCAGTTAAAAGTCTGTTGACCTGCATTTCCTCCATCAGAGCATTTTCCCTTATCATCTCCCTCTTGGAAAGAGCAGGGATGGGTTGTTTTCTCCTGCCTGTGTCTCAGGTTACTGCCTGTGCAGGCTCCTGGAGAAAGTGGTCACTAAGATGACCCGAACAAGGCTATTTCTTTTGTGGCAATGAGATCCAAAAGGGTCTGAGTATGATTCGTCCTTTGTAGGAGGAGTTTTTTGCCCAGATGTTAGTGCCCCTCTGAAGGCGATCCGTCTACTGGATCATCCCCAGGATGGGCTGTTTGTCTCAGGATTCCAGCTCCTGACAGGAGCTTTACTAAGCCCCATTTCCACAGTGCTGCCTCTACCAAGCTCTAGTGCCTCCCAAAACCGCTTATGATCTCCCAGGGAGAGGTGAGGGTACATCTGAAGCCTGGCAAAGGGTGTCCTCTGTCATGTCTAAGTGATGATAGCTGTCAGCAGCAAGGATGTAGAGACCAAGGAGGTGGCTTGCCCTTGCCCTTCATCTTGAGGTTGCCACATGTCTGCAGGCTGCAGAAGCATGGGACAGTCTTCACAATGGCAAAGTGGAAGTCACCGTTGTCTTGCGACACGGGGATCGTTGCACTGCATTAGAGCAACCGCTCCATGGGGCCAGAGCCACCCCAGGTTAGCAAACGGGCGGTGAAACCGTTAGCAGTTGTCGCCTGGACGAGGCTGTTTGAGGTTCCCAGTGATGACCACAGGGCTGAATGTGAAACTTCCCAACCCTCATGAGCAAAATGGGGAGGGAGTGGGCAGGAGGAGGAGGGGACCTTCCCCTTCTGTGTTCCTGGAAATGGTTTCCTTCCCTAGATGTCTTAATGACATTTTAGGACTTCTGAAGAAAACTGTGACAGGAACGGTCACATCCCCAAGTCTGAAGGGGAGTTTCAGCTGGGGCAGAGGGCTCTGGGTTCATGGGAACCAATGCAGTGGCTGCCAGGCCTTGATGCCAGAGTCGAAAGGATAAAGGAAGAGGACCGTACATGGACTTCTCTTCCCTGCAGACAAAGGAGACTATGACCAGAGCTGAGGCATTGGACTGGCCTGTGTGGAAAAAGTTCTTCAGGAGGAGAAACCCAAAGCCCTCAGGAAGGGCCCCACCACCACCTCCAGTAGCACCTTCTCTCCATCATGCCGTGCCACCCCACCTAACCGCCAGCTCCCTATCTGCTCCCAAGGGTTCAACCATCAGAATTAAAGACCTTTTCCTGCACCCGTCTCCCTTTGCCTTTCCTTGGCAGCATCATTTTCACCACGCGTGCCCACACGTGTGTGCCACATTTCTGCCCCTCAGCTGCAGGGTTCACATTGGGAGCCCACAACTGTAGGCGTCAGCGTGGTAATGCCCCATCACAGCTGGGAGCTGTGTGGGGCCCTGCACCAGCAATGGGACTGCGCTGTTGCCCCTGGATGAGTTGGGCCACATATGACCCCCTGGATGGACATAAGGGCGATCACTTCATCCCAGTGTATGCAGGGGGTGCTGTAACAAATACTCTGTTACTGACCAGCTCTGCACCGCCTCATCTTTCCTCATCCCCTTTGACTTGTCTCCTCATCTGTCTCCTCGTGACATTTTGCTCGCTCTTTTGCCCCCAGCAGGTCCAAGGATTAAATGCATCGAAGCAAGTTGTGTTCAAAGTCCACTCTGTCCCCAAAAAGTCCCACATGGGTGACTGCCAAACTCAGGAAAGGGGAGGGACTGGGGACAGTTGTAGGCCAAGTGTTGTGTGTACACCGTGATCAGCTTGGGCAAGCTACTGACCACCTCCTTTTTTCTTTTCCCTCTCTCCAGTTTGAGCAGTCATCACTACAGGCGGTTCATCAGCAGAGACGGGAGCTATTGAGCAACGTCTGCAACCGTTACACTCGCAAGCGGCGTCTTCTGCGGCCGGATGACTTGCGGCACTTGGTGGTGGATGACACGCATGGGCTGCTCTACTGCTACGTGCCCAAAGTGGCCTGCACTAACTGGAAGCGGGTGATGATGGTCTTGACGGGACAAGGCAAATACCGGGACCCACTGGAAATCCCTGCCAACGAAGCCCACGTCTCATCCAACCTGCGCACCCTTTCTGAGTACAGCATCCCTGAGATCAACCACCGCCTGCGCACCTACCTCAAGTTCATCTTCGTGCGGGAGCCCTTTGAGCGCCTGGTCTCTGCGTACCGCAACAAATTCACCCGCAGCTACAACACCGCCTTCCACAAACGCTACGGGACCAAGATCATCCGGCGGCACCGACAGGAGCCCAGCGACAAGGCTCTGGAGCGTGGGGACGACGTGCGCTTCGAGGAGTTTGTCTACTACCTGCTAGATCCACGGACGCAGCGGGAGGAGCCCTTCAATGAGCACTGGGAGCGGGTGCACTCGCTCTGCCACCCCTGTATCGTCCACTATGACATAGTGGGCAAGTATGAGACCTTGGCTGAAGATGCCAACTACATCCTCCAGCTGGTTGGAGCTGACACGAACGTGAAGTTCCCATCTTCATCCAAGACCACCAGGACAACGGATGACATGACAGCCCAGTTTTTCCAGGACATTAGCCCCTTCTACCAAAGGAGACTCTTTAATTTATACAAAATGGACTACTTGCTCTTCAATTACTCCATCCCCTCGTACCTCCGCATCCGATGAGGCAGGGGTCTGGGGGAGAGGTGAAAGAGAGCTGGGTAACTCTCATCTTGCCACAGTTCCTCTCCTCCCACCTGTATGCACCTCTTGGTTCACTTCTCCCCCATGCCCTCTCCATTATGGTCTGCTCCACATCCTGCTGCCTCTAGTCATACGTGGTCTGGAGGGAGGGCATCTCTCAAAACACTGGGGATGGAGCTTTTCCTTTCCCTCTCAGCTTTCAATATCTACCGGGAATGGTGGTGGGACTGGACACTGCTGGGTAGGAGGGCTTGCGTTGGCTGGGGACTTTCTTTTAACTGAGAGACTCCTCTGTAGATTCAATTCTTGGGAAGGCTCCTTTTTCGGGCAGGATCCCTTCAGGTCTTTCTTCTCCTTACTGGGCTTCTTGGGGGTGCACATGGTGTCTCGGGGGTAGAGTGGAGTGTGTCAGAGACTTGCATAGAACCAGAAATAAAGCAATAATTTAATATAAATTTTTCCTTCTGTTTAAAATGTCACCCACTTTTTCTTTTCGCTTTGTTTTGCCCCGTCCTCCCCCAGTTTCCCGCACCATCTCACATTGCTGGGGAAGTTGCTGGTGTGTGACTGCAACCATGCATTTCTCCCTGAGAAAGCTTGGAAGACTTTCTTGTTCCTCTCCTTCCACATGCTCTCAGTTGGGTTGTGAAATACCCCAAAGAGCGAGAGAGGAGCCGGTTTGCGGTAGGTGTGGGCTGAGGGAGACACAGAGCTTTCTCCTCAACTACAAGAGCAGAGCACTCAGTGCCCGTATCCACACATGTCTCTGGGTTTCTGGTTAAATCAATAAATCCATGCCCCACACCTCTTGTTTTGTCAGAGCAGGTGCTAACGGTTCTGCGAAGCCATCTGTACAGCTTGGGGGGCAGGTGGCTGCTCAGATGCAGTCACGTGGTGGCTGCCCGTGGCCCCACTGGTCTGCCAGCTGGCAAAGCCGGCTTCTCATCCGCTTCCACCATGTGCCACTCCTGTGAGCGGCCACTGCCTCCTGCATGGGGCGGCCACGTTGCACTGGGGGACGCAGAAGGGTGCTTGGGTGGATTTGAGTTATCAAGTGCTTTGGGGAGCACTGTGCTGGGATGTGGGAGATGGCTATGGTCATGAAAAGGTGGTGCTGGACGAAGAAGGCCAGAAAAGAGTGAGAGAGTGTGTGTGTGTGTGTGTGTGTGTGTGTGTGTGCATGCGTGCGCACGCCCGCATCTTTCTCTGTGTGTGTGTGTGNCTTTGTCTCTGTGTGTGTGTGTGTGTGTGTGTGTGTATATGAGAATAAAAATGGGGACAGAGACACCTAGAGGAAAATTCCTCTTTGCCTGGCTGGCTTTGAACAATTCATTCCTTGAGCATAAAATAGGGAGGAGGGGGGTGAAACACAAAAGAAAATGACAAACCCAGTCCTAGGATTTTAAATTAAAACCAGTCCAAGGAGCTGTAGTTCTTTAAAACCATATTTCAGTCTGTCTTCTTTTCTGTTCGGCTTTGGCTCGGTGGCTGCCTTTGTAAATAAACACGCTGGTAATAGATGCTGTAGAGTGTGTCTGCTGGCTCGGCCGTGAACACTTGACTTATTAGTGCAATACAATGGGAGGTTTTATAAAACCTCAGTGCTTTCAGGCTCTTTTAAAAAATAATGTTTTCATCTAACCACTTCTAGCTGTTCTATCTTAATCTTTTTCCTCTCTGCCTCCAATTGCACCTATATGCTGACACTCCCTACTCCGTTCGGAGATTGGGTTTAGCAAAGCAATGAAAAAGAAAAATAAAATTGCTGGTGATCCTGGCGTTCTGACTGATTCTTTCTATCTGGACTGGAGATCTCAGGAAAATGGCCTTTCTCGTGCTATCTTAGTATCTCCCAGTCTCGCTGAAACTCAAAGCACAAAACCAGATTATATGATGCAAGAAATTTCATTTGCAGTGTTCAGGCTTGGAGAGCATTCCTGCTGCTTTCTCAGGAGTCTCACGTTCCCCGCTTAGCACTGCCTCTGCTTGGAAAAAAAATCACCATTCAAGTCACCACAAGCTCTTTTTCATCACTTTTGGTCATGAATCATAATTTGGGGTCAGAGTGAGAGTCACAAAGGGATAGATTTTTGGATGGATTTGTTTTTGTTTGTGCTTTTTTTTNCCAACCACCTTTAGCCAGCGCTGGAGCTTTCCGGACCTGGAAACCCTTTGTCCGTGCCAAAGCCGAGCGGGCAGCGCCAGCAGCCTGGGCTGCGGGGCCGCGCCCGGCGCTGGGCACTCCCGGCCCGACCCCTCCCCGGCCACCACCGAAAAGCGCTACGAGGCTGGAGCAAAACGGAGTTACGAGGACACCGTGTGCCCGGTGAGCTCAACTACAAGCATTTCAATGGCCTTCAAGACTTCGGGTGCTGGGAACCATTTCTGTCGGGGGCTCCTGCTTGTTTTTTAAAAAACAAGCATCCTGTGTTTTTTTTTTTAAAAACCTGTTTCATTGCATCCCTTTGTCTTGCCAGATGAGAAGAATATCAGGGTTATCTAGGCCACCTCTAAAGTGTAACTGGATTTGGTTTTCACCTCTATTTTGGACTGGGACTGTAGTGGCATCTGATGTGCAGCAAGGGCTTTAAAACAGCAGGAGCTGCCCAGGGCCAGACCCCCAGGAGAACAGCGGGGCGGGGGAAGATGGCCCAAATGCACCATGGGGATCACAAATGGGACCAAATTGCTGCCCTGCGGGTTGTGTCTGTCAGTGACAATGGGGCATTGGTGTGGCTGGCCCATGGGACTATGTAGTGTGTACTGTGCTGTGGTTTGGCTCAGGTTTGACGACAAGTGGAAGTGAAGACTCTTCTTGGGCAGCCCTGTAACGAGTAAGGTGAAGACAGGACCAACCATCCCATCAGGAATGAGCTCAGCTGCTGGCACCTGGAGAAAGAGCAAAGGGATAACACCAAGGGCCGCAGGGGCATTTCTACCTCTGCATGGATGACTGCCAAAAAAACCCCAACCTCCAGCTTGATATTTCCGCAGGGAAATGAACCTGCGGGTCAGGGCTGGTGCCCAGGGGTAAGTGTGGCCATTACTACCCACAGCCCCACACTGAGCTCCAGCATCTGGGGCATGCTGGGCATGGCTGGGAGGTACTGGTGNCCGTTCGGAGATTGGGTTTAGCAAAGCAATGAAAAAGAAAAATAAAATTGCTGGTGATCCTGGCGTTCTGACTGATTCTTTCTATCTGGACTGGAGATCTCAGGAAAATGGCCTTTCTCGTGCTATCTTAGTATCTCCCAGTCTCGCTGAAACTCAAAGCACAAAACCAGATTATATGATGCAAGAAATTTCATTTGCAGTGTTCAGGCTTGGAGAGCATTCCTGCTGCTTTCTCAGGAGTCTCACGTTCCCCGCTTAGCACTGCCTCTGCTTGGAAAAAAAATCACCATTCAAGTCACCACAAGCTCTTTTTCATCACTTTTGGTCATGAATCATAATTTGGGGTCAGAGTGAGAGTCACAAAGGGATAGATTTTTGGATGGATTTGTTTGTGCTTTTTTTTATCTTCAGGGAAAGGTATTCCCTGCAGGTAGCTCTCAAAAGCTGATAGCATAGGGAGTGACAAGGGCAGATACACAGATGCTCTCCCTGTTGTACTGTCTGGGGGTGTTTAGGCAGTATCTGTCTGGCTGGGACCCCCTTTGGTGTGAAAGCAAGGGACCGGCATGCTCTGGGCTTTGTCTTTTAGTCAGCTTGTTATTAACTATTCCTGCAACGGCGGCAATTTGGAGATGGTCCTGGTTGTCATGACTATTTGACTGATACTCCAATCAGAACGGACCCATTGACCCCAAGACCAGCAAAGCCAAGCAAGCCCAGCGCGAACGCAGCCTTCCAGCCTCAGCCAGGGGCTGCTACTGAAAATACCCTACTGGGATTTGGTCTGTAACAGGGCGTCTTTGGGGTCACATAGAACCTTTGGAAATACCCACCTTCGGGCTTTTTTTTTCTAAAAAGAAACCAACAGCCGCAATCCAATCCATTTAGGTCGTACCCTTTGGCTTCCCCCCCCGCCTAAATACCGCTTTCCAAAGCAAAACCTGCCCATGCAAACAGAAAATAGCCGCTTTGTATTTCTGAACCAACCACCTTTAGCCAGCGCTGGAGCTTTCCGGACCTGGAAACCCTTTGTCCGTGCCAAAGCCGAGCGGGCAGCGCCAGCAGCCTGGGCTGCGGGGCCGCGCCCGGCGCTGGGCACTCCCGGCCCGACCCCTCCCCGGCCACCACCGAAAAGCGCTACGAGGCTGGAGCAAAACGGAGTTACGAGGACACCGTGTGCCCGGTGAGCTCAACTACAAGCATTTCAATGGCCTTCAAGACTTCGGGTGCTGGGAACCATTTCTGTCGGGGGCTCCTGCTTGTTTTTTAAAAAACAAGCATCCTGTGTTTTTTTTTTTAAAAACCTGTTTCATTGCATCCCTTTGTCTTGCCAGATGAGAAGAATATCAGGGTTATCTAGGCCACCTCTAAAGTGTAACTGGATTTGGTTTTCACCTCTATTTTGGACTGGGACTGTAGTGGCATCTGATGTGCAGCAAGGGCTTTAAAACAGCAGGAGCTGCCCAGGGCCAGACCCCCAGGAGAACAGCGGGGCGGGGGAAGATGGCCCAAATGCACCATGGGGATCACAAATGGGACCAAATTGCTGCCCTGCGGGTTGTGTCTGTCAGTGACAATGGGGCATTGGTGTGGCTGGCCCATGGGACTATGTAGTGTGTACTGTGCTGTGGTTTGGCTCAGGTTTGACGACAAGTGGAAGTGAAGACTCTTCTTGGGCAGCCCTGTAACGAGTAAGGTGAAGACAGGACCAACCATCCCATCAGGAATGAGCTCAGCTGCTGGCACCTGGAGAAAGAGCAAAGGGATAACACCAAGGGCCGCAGGGGCATTTCTACCTGTGCATGGATGACTGCCAAAAAAAACCCCAACCTCCAGCTTGATATTTCCACAGGGAAATGAACCTGCGGGTCAGGGCTGGTGCCCAGGGGTAAGTGTGGCCATTACTACCCACAGCCCCACACTGAGCTCCAGCATCTGGGGCATGCTGGGCATGGCTGGGAGGTACTGGTGGCTGCCAAAGCCGCCGAGTGAGAGCACTGAGGTGTCCCCACTGCACTAAGTGCAGCAACCCTGCCAAAAGGAACAGATGCACCTGAGCAAATGTGGCTTCAATTGGATGCCTATCCCAAAACCAAGCAGCTCATCTGCTGGGGTGTGTGGAGTGCATGGGACCTGCTGGCCAGGTAGCACTGTTTTCTGCCCAGGCTGGAGTCCTCAGCAGCACTTTACGGTGATAGGTTGGGGCAGGAGGATCAGGGTGGCTGAGGGAGAGCTGCTACAGCCAGTACTGCCGAGGTCACCCCAGCTGGGCAATGGACTAACTTTGCAAATGCTATTTAAATCTTCCCCTTCTCCAACCCACCCTGACTCCCCATCGAGTGCCTATTAAAAATAATTAAAGAAACAAAACATGGCTGTTGTTGCCATAAGACGCAGTGTTCAGACTCTGAGCCGCAGAGGGCCTGTGTCACGCAGCTGACGTGGGCCGAGTGCAGCCCAGGCATGCTCAGGGTGGGGAACGAGTGCCCATCCTGCCAGGCTGGCCCTAGGGTTCGGTGCGAGCCTTGGGAGCTGCTGGGCAGCTGTCAGAGCACAGCAAAAAGCCACTAAGAACCTACCTCACTTTGATATGCCCCTGTGTGCACACATATCTAATCGTTATTTACATTGCATTGTAATGTATAATAGAATTACTGCAAATAAAGTATTTATAGGTGACAATACATGCATTATATGTAATGCGTATGTTTATAAAGTATATATAACAATAATTAAACAACATCCAGGATTATACTTACACAGTATATGTTGAGTTATTGTATTTGTGTATTACTGAAATACTTCATAGCTATTTGGTTCATGTATGTCTACATCTGTGTGTACATGTTATTTACGCGAACACATCCCCATCCCCCCTTCCTGCAATGCTGAGCGTTGCCACAGTCCAGTGTGGTTTTAGCAGCTAATGGCGAGCTAGCCCCTTCTTCTGAGTGCCACCACCAGCTCTGTTTGCTCCAGCCTTGGGAGCCTGGTGGGCACTCTGCCTGTGCTGTGGGTATTTCATGCTGTGGAGCTGCTGGCCCTGCCCCTGGTGGCCCATGTGAAGCTGTTGAGTTTCTCCTTCCAGTGGAACAAAACTGAGCTTCAGTGATAGGGATGTTTCCTTCCAGAGTTTGCTGTGCATCACAGATTGGGTTGTTTACCAGCTGGAGGATTAAACAGACTTCCATTGAAGGGAAAAAAAAATAAAAGTAAGTGTTTTCAAGTATGTCTTGGAAGCAGTATCACACTTAAAGGACAGACTTGCTTGTGTTTGCTGGCTGGCACTTTACTTGTCCCTAGTAAGGATGTTGCATCTTGCACAAAGTAGAGTTCTGGAAAAATACTGTATTAGGATGGAGGCAGTGAGTGGAAGCTCACTGAGGAGGGAGAAATAAATGTTTCTACTATCCCTGAAAAGAACCCCCTGCTCCCATCTCCCTCTGTGGCTGGTGACAGCCCCTTCATTGTTTGCAAAGAGAAATCCTTGTGCAGTCATGAAGGAGGGAGCCCCTGACTGACATTCCTCCCTCTGTGGCTGGGATCTTCCCAGCACCCTAACAGGCTGGCCTTTCAGTGGCATAGGGGAGGTACCCATCCCTCCTAAACTCCCATGCCCTTCCTCACCCCCCATTCCACAGCATTGACATGAACTTGAGATTTAGTTTATTCAGGGACAGCTAGTGGCTGACCTCAGGACTGAGTCTAAACCTCACTGCTAATATGCTGTGAAGGAAAAACAAGGGAGATTTAAAAAAAAAAAGTCACATTTTTTTCACAGACTCCTACTACAACCTAATAGCTGTGCAGGGCTTGGGGGATCCAGCCCAAAGTAGGTTTGTTTGAGGGTTTTTTCTGCTGTATTCAAAATTAGCCAGTCTCATTCTTTTGCCAACACTCCGCTTTTGCTTTATTTACCTCTAGAGATTAAAACAAAGGCAAACTTTCAACTGGGATCTTGTAGCATTTGATGGGTTTCTCAGTCCAGGTCAAGCATCAAGCCCAAATGGGCAGGTCAGCAGCCAAGAGCACCAAGGAGCTCTCTTCTCTCACCTCCTACTTTTAAAGAAGTTGCTTATTTGGGAGCCATGAGGAATGAATACAAATAAAAGTCACAGTCAGCTCCAACAGAGTTGCTGGTGGCTAGAACCCAGTGAGAAGCTGGGCACAGCAACAACACAGAGACAGCAGCAGAGAAGCCAGGCCTGCTGCTGGCAGGGACTTCCCTGCTGGGTTAGATTAAAGACAGAAATCACTATGACATGTCCACCACACCCTGTCTGGGCTCTGCTACCCACAGAGGTTTGCTCTGAAGCCATGTGAATTTGTGAAGGAAAAGGGAGGAAAGCAATCCCCTCCGCAAATCTCCTCCCCAACATAATAACTCCAATACAACACCACGGGGTGCATAAACCCGGGTAGTGCCTGCTGTGATGCACTGAACGCTCTTAAAAGCTGAGGATCCTGCAGGCATCTAAACACCAAATCTCTGCTTTTAAGGGGCAGCAAGGGGGGCTGTGCCTGGTCAACTGAGTAGGTTCTTGCCCTGCTGAGATGGGGGCTGCGCTCAGTGCCACTGAGGCATGCGGGGTCTGCTCACGGAGGGGCTGAGGGAGCTTTCTTGGAGGAGTAGATTCAGGTGGAGTCACAGGAACACTGATCTAAGCTGTGCTGCAGGGCTACATATAACCTTTGTCAGCAAAGGTCCTCTCTCATTTGCACAGGGAGAGAAGGAAAAGGAGGAAAGAGAAAAGAGTAAACAGGCTGAACAGCCAAATAACTAGCCTTTTGCTGCCCTTAAAAAAAGGGGGGGGGAAATCCCTCTTTATTAAAACCATTTCCTTTGGTTATATCATTTCTCTGGAGGCTGGAAGCAATTTTCAGTCTTAAGTGCATTCACTGCCTAAGTGCATGGGCACGAGGCTGATGCTTGGCTGCCTACCAAGGAGTACCCTGGAGAACAAACACTATGTCTTGCTGTGCCTTTGGTAATCTCGTATCAGCTCACAGCCCCAGTGCCTCCTGCAAGGGGGAACCCCCACGTCCAGCATGGACAAGGTGCAGCATAGGTCATCCCAGCCCAGCTGGGTCCCACAAGTAGGACACAGATGGCATCCCTTACATGTTCCCATCTGTCTCCTCTGTCAACAGTGGACAAGAACAAGCCAAGCTCTGCCCAGAAATCCCCTGATGAAGGGCCTCACCGGTGCCAGGGCTTTGTTGCAATCATGTGGCAGAGGAACGGCCACATCTTGGGCACTGGGAATTGATGCTGGAGGAAGGTGACTGGGGTCCCTTGTCGTCTGCATCAGCCACGGGCTCAGATCTGGGGCTTTTGAGGGATTGGAGGGCGCAGGGGCAAATCTGTGCTATTAAAAGAAAGGGTTTCACATGTCTAGGAGCCTACAGAGGACTTGGGTGTCCTCAGCAACTTGGCCTTTGGACCAGCCTTGCCATAGGACCCGCCTTACCTGATTCATGCCAGCAGCAAAAGCATCAAGGCCTGGAGAGGACCCGTCCAGGCAGAGGGGATACGCAGCAAGGAGGAGAAAAGATGATCTTGAGGCATGAGCAGTTATTTGCCGGGACTGCTCAAGTCAGTGCCAAATTGGAGCTAATAAAGGTTCACAATCTAAAACACCAAGCTCAAGTTACTAAAATATACATGTACGTAACTCCTAACGCAGCCCCCTCAAACCAGGACCCACAAAAAGGTGCTTGCTCTGCTTTCCTCACAAGCCCCCTCAGCTGCTGCTGCTGCAATTATCACATGCGGGTGCTCTGGGCCGATGGCGGCGCAGCCAAGCTGAGCTGATGGCACACGGGCTGCAGCAGGAGATAAAGCGGTGAGGCCCAAGATGGGGGGAGCGTGTGCCTCGAATGGTGCAGTCTCCCCCACCATGAAGCTGGTATGCGCATACTTGTCAGGCAGCCCAGCCTGTGGAGTTATGTATCCTTTGTAACTAAAAAAGGAGGAGAAGGCTTGGAGAGGGAGGAAGCGACAGCTTATTTTTCCTTTTGCCAATGAGTGTTTCTCCCCACGCCTGGTAGCCCAGAGCTGAACAGCTTTTGCTGCTACGGACCTTCAGCCATGTGTCGATCCTGTGCAAGGGCCTCATCTTGCAGCAGCTCTGGGAGCTAGGAGCAGCACCAGGAGCAAAGAAGTACCCAAGGCAGTAGGCACCCAACACAGCTCAAATTTAAGCGTTTAAGAACTGGCGGGTGCTTTAACAAGGCACCTGTCTGCCAGTAGGCTGGCGGACTTGACCTCCCTCTTTCCCTCCTCCAACACATACAAGGCAGATTATTATTAAAGTTGAGGCCTTGTGGCATTTTTCAAACATTTGATCCCCATCCTGAACTCCTGACTCTCGGGCATCTCATTAACTGGAGGACTCTACTGCTTCCTCGATTTCACTGAAACTGGCTGCTTTCAGCCCCACCAGCCTCCCTGATATGTTCCTGGTAGCTCAAGACAGCCACTCTGGAGCAAGGACCTAAGGAGTCCTGTGCCAAATCCTCACCCAGCCCAACACAGTCCTTATGCACACACACAGATTCTACGCTCATTGCAGAGCAACTGTTAATAAGTGGATGGTGACTCTGGGAGAGGGAATGGGCTTTAATTCTAACCTGAAACACGTCAGGTCTGGCAAACCCAGCTGTAAGGCACGATGGCGAGGAGAGATGGGGCATCGAGGGTGGTAGAGGAGGCCCAATTCAGCCAGGTGACCCAGCGCTCATCGCCAAGTACTCCGTTGTCCTAGAGGAAAGCACCGTGTCATACGAGTGATGTGGAGCAGCATGTGGTCTCTCAGTTCCCCAGGTTCATGTCTGTGCCATGGATGAGTCAAACCAGGCGGAAACAAACAGCCAGGAATCCAGTGCCCAGGAGATCCCCCAGGGCAGTGAGGTAGGGGATGGAGAAATTATCCGGATCCAGCGCCTTCTTCCACATCAGGCGCACAATTAGGTCAGCCACATAGAGCAGGATTCCCACCTGAGAAGAGCAAGAGAGACCCTGCTGTGAGGCAGGAAGAAGGTCATGCACAGCCTCCCTCAGCTCACAGTCAAAATGACGTGGCCACGGCCAAGGTACCAGAGCTAAGAGGGATCACTGAGAGGTAACACCTTCCCTCGAGAACCGCGGTTTCTCTGCAGGATGAAGCTGCACTGGGATGGGTGTAGCTGCCTCAAACCCTTGGGCACTGTATTGCCTGGCATCGGCCCATGCTGCCACAGCCCCTTGCTGCTGGCCACAAGTGCGGGGACCACGCTTTAACTGCTCACTAGCATCATGTGGCTCAAAACAAGTCTGGCCGCACCAAAAGCATCTTCCAAACGGTATGATTCCCACTCCCCATGCCGTGAATGGGAGTGCTCCCATTCACTCCAGCCGAAACAGAGCTGCTGCCAACACGCAGGCAGCCCCAGAGGATAAACTTGTAGCCAGATTTCTTCTCTTCATCCTTCTTTTTTTTCCATTAGAAATTCAGACTGCGTCTACTTTGTTTTTCCTAAAAGCCTCAGTGGACAACTGGAGTTTGAGGCAGTTTTTACATCAAAGTTATCCCAAGCAGCACTGACATGTTAAAAAAAAGAAAATAATTTCTTTTTTTTTCATCTCAACAGTTTTAAAATCTTTGTCGTGATTTCTTTTAATTCCTGTTTCATTCCTGATTCTGATAAACAGATGGAGGAAAAAAATACGTCAGTTAAAGATTAAAGACTGTCTAGTTAATTGAATTAAGAAGGGAGATAGAGTTTGCCCCCCACATCTGTGGTCTCTCCATGGGAGACTGCAGCACAATGGGAACCAAAGCCAGAAGAGGCATTTCTAAAGGTGAAAACAGCAAGCTGGGGGGGGAGGGGAAGGGAAGGAGGAGAGATGGGGGAAGCAAATTAAATAGCAGAATCACAGAAACTAAAGCAAATTAAATAGCAGAATCACCAAAACTAAAGCTGGATGGAAACTCAAGAGTTTTATACAGACCATTCCTATGTCTCAATACAGGATCAAATATGCTCACATCTTCCCTGATGGTTGCTTTTTTAACCTATGCTAAACAACCCTCAACATGAGATGCCACACTCTAAGCAATCAGTCTCGTGGATTTTTTCCTGTTCTTGCTTTTCCCAAGGTCTAACATAAATCTGCCTTTTTTCCATTTGAAACCCATGATTTCATGTCTCATCCATAGTGACCAGAGAGGAAGCATTACTCTGTCCCTCCCTACAGAAATGTGGTAGTTTAAAGGCTGTTAACCAGATTTTTCTCAAGCCTCTCTCCTTTGGACTAGCTAACCCCAGTTCATTCAATCATTCCTAGGAGGTCATGTTTTCTAGGCCTCTGATCTTTGTCTTTGGGCTTTCTCCAGCTGACCCAAACTTCCCCCTCTCTTTTTGTCTGTCTTGCTTTATAAAGTATAATGGAGAGGAATAAAGAACCAGTCTGAGCATATTCCCCTCTGTTGGCCTCCATGGGAATCTTTTGGGGTCAGTGGTGTTGCTGGGATTCTGCTCTTTACGCTGTCATTGATGCTGTGCATTTTCATGCTTGGTTCTGGTTGAGGAGTTACCTCGATGCATAAGGAGAAGAATAAATATTTTCCTTTACAACTGTGGCTGTGCTGCTGGGCTTAAGGTTGTGCAAAGGTCGAGAAAAAACGATTGTTTGCACATGCAAGGAATTAACTCACAGACACAAGGCTGCTTGTAAGGCAAAGTGGGAAGGCAGCTACCTCACCCAACAAATGAATGAATCAGTCATTTAAAAGTGCAAGCAAAGTCAGAGCCTCTGTGAGATCAAGCAACAGCCACATGCATTTCTGAGTTAGATGACAAAGTTTACAGGGCAGGCAAAACAGCGAAAGGGACAGACAGACCAAACTGGATGGACTGCCCATTGCCTACCCAGAACTTTTACTTTCGAAGATGAACTTCTCACGTCTGGGTTTTCCCTTTCCTTTTGACCCGTATGAACGTGCCCAGAGGGATCCCCAGGTCTTTGCCACGAAACATGAAACTAGTTTTCAAAACAAGTGGGGAGATCCGCTGGATGGGGTTCACAGCCTCTACCTTGCCCCTTACTGGGATTACCAGTGGCAGTCTAAAAATACCTGGGGCTTAGAGACTCAAGGAGCGAACACAGTAAAACAAGGTACGACTACAGCAAGAGGTACCTCCTTGCCAAGTGTGCCTCTGCACACTTACAGCAGCTCAGTGGACAATGGTAACTTGTTCCTCATCTCATGTCTGATCCCTCATCCACCCTTAAGGGCTTTTTTAAGGGCAGTTGTGTTTATGTGGGAGACAGGATCTCGGCAATTGGGGTGAAGTATTACTGGTCCCACAGAAGATACTTGCTGCTTGGGAGAAAGCACACCTGAAATGATTGGAAATGTGGGCTGCTGTTGGATGTTTTACTATGACTCCTGTTTAGCCTGAAGACTGTTTTGTTTTCACAGTATCTGAGAGGTTCCTTTTGGAGGAGAGTTTGGGGTTTACCTGCAGCAAAGCAGCAGTCAGATAGAGCATCACAAAGGTGAAGGACAGAGATGTGTGGCCTCCCTGGAGCAGATGGATGGTGTAGAGGAACACGAGATGCCCTGGGATAACCAGGAGGAACAGGACTCGGGCTGACTTGGAATTCACCTCTGCAGAGGACAAAGACAGAAACAGCAATGACAGTGGCTGCAGACAGTGCAGGGAGGATAGGATGCAGCTGCAGATTTTAATGCATAGACTTAGGGTTGTCCCTTCCCACCAACCACATGGCTAAACGCCTTTTCTGGATCACGCAGCAATGTGGAGCATCTGCAGTATCAGCCCAGCAGCTTAGTCTAGCACTGAAACTATGTGCCAAAGACGTGCTCCATGCTGATCCACTCCACTTCTTCCAAACACTCCTCTCAGCTGCTCTCTGCCTCCCACTACTTCTGCTCTGCCTTGCTGCAACTCCTTTTCCCAGTTTTCAGTTTGTTTTAGTAGTAACTCCCAACCTAGCAGGGAAAATCAAGAGGAGTCTGCAGTCTAAAAAGACAACAGACTCAAATTCAGTTTTGCTGACGCTTACATTTATCTATTCCTGAAGATGGAGGAATTGCTGGTTTTCAGCAAGGTTATGCTCTATTCACCCCTGTCCACAAGTCATGGCTCTAGGCTGGCCATGGTTAAAATGACTTTCTATTAGATCAAATCTGAGATTCTTTTTCAATTACTTTCTTTAGTGATCCCTAAAGGCCAGTTTCTTATCACGCTCGTGAGCAAGTACACCACAAGCTTTTTTTTTCAAGCTGCAGTTGCAAAGATGCTTCCTCTCCAATCTGAGTATCTTCCCTGTGAGGGGAAAAGGAAGTTCTGCCTTTGAAACCCACCTAGTCCTTCGCCAACCAGGCTTGATAAAAGAGCTATCTGTGATGACAGGCCTTGAGACATGGACACCTAGGGTTCAACGTCTACCTGATGAGAAGAATGTGGTGCACGGGTTGGGCCAAATCTGCCTCATGTTGTATGGCAAAACTCCAGGCGTGCTCCAGAAGTGCAGGAATGTGGAAATACGGCTGGCCTGGATGGCGACCAGATTCCCTCCAACACCTATGAAAACAAAACACAGTAAACCCGTAAACCACCTTGGCTGCAGCAGGAAACATCAGCCTGAAACCTAGCCCATAATGAATCGATCTACATTCACTTACAAGCTCACTAAGAGCAGCACTGAGAGAAAGAGAAAACCTGATCCCACATGTCATGGCGATGCTGCGCTATTCACTTGGCAGGAACAGCTCTTAAAAGTCAGGAAGGCTTCAGTGATCATCTCCTTCTGACTGCTGTATTGGAAATGTTTTCCCTTGCTTCCCAGCACCAGCTGTAACAGCCATGTGGCCTCTGAAGATGACGTAATTGCACCTGGTTTGATACAGCCTGTGAGCAACACCTGGGGAAAGCAGTGCAGGCAACGGCAGATACTGCTCACCACCTCTTCTTCCGTTTACTCACCCAGAGAATCATTATTGTTTAAGAGACAACAAACATCACAGAGAGTGATTATATGTCTATCTGAAGGCATCAACACACTTGTAAAAGAGGAGGAATCATACGAGAATGAATCAGAGCCCAAATATGTTAGGTAATTAAAAGGATATTATTCCCCTCCAGACTGATTAATTCTAGCAAACATGAAAAAGCAGCTTCATTTCCCAGCAGAAAATAGAGGGTTGATGATCTGTGGAGCAAACTTCCACCACCCTGAGTATTTGCAGGGTAGAAATGCCACAGAAAAGATAACAGGGAGCTGGATCTTACAGGCATCTCATGTTGTCCCTTCCTTGACGGGGGAAATATTCCATCATTAAACATGAGATTTGCTAGAGTAGGATCAAAGTGAAGATTCCAAGACCAGCTCAGCATAGCTCTAGATGGGAGCTTTCTAAATTGCACACTGCCACACTTTGCAGGACTCCCCTGCACATGGCAAGTGAGAGCTACCCGTGCAAAGACACAGAGACCTGCGTAACTCCACCACCACCTCTGCCAAACAGGTTGCCTGCCCCCACAGATTGACGTCTGGGTCAATCATTGTTCAACTAAATTGCTGGTGACGTACTTTCCTAACCAGGCTTTTTGACTAACCGTGCTGGAAAGAGTCTGTCAGCAAGGTGGCTGTCTTTATGCAGATCCTCTAAGGTGACAGCTGGGTGACACCCCCTGACACTGCAAGAGGACACCACACTTGGTGGGTGGCATAAGGCCAAGCCGGTCCTAGGAACGTGGGTTTCCCCTGGAATGGCCTGGCTTAGAAGAACATTATAACAACGCAAACCTAACCGAGAGGACCCTCAGCAATGCCAGGATCCCGCGCAGTTTGTACTGGTATGTGTGTGTATAACGATACTGTGAGACTTCAAACAAATACAAATACACACACAAAAGATGTTGAAATATGTATATTAAAAAGCCCTATGTATAATCCAGACATATAATTTGGTTTACACATATACACAGGTATAATCTTAATCTTTATCAACAATCTGTATAGGGGATGATTGCACAGCTCAAATTACTGAGTACAGACAGGGAAAATGGATTTATTGCGATATCCTTTGACGTCATGAAAGTAAAGGAGTCACCGTAACTCTCAGAGACAACTACCAGACGCTGTTAAGCTTTCCCCTAGCTCTGCCAGTATTTTTCAGTCCTGCCTACTATTTTGCTCCACAGATGCTTCAAGATATGAGTAAGTAGGAATATAATGAGCACCAGTATCTTCACTTTCACTTGTGATGGGAGCAGGGACTTGTACACAGACCTCTATGCAGAGGCAACGGTGGTTACTAGAACCCTTGGGGAGGAGACGGAGGTATAAATAAAAGCATACATATAACCCCCCCCTACCCAACCTACCATTAATCACAGGTGCGAAAACTGCCATGCCTTCGAAGTTTGGGTCAGTTACAGTTTTGTCCAAGATGAGCCCTCCAATGCTGTTGAAAAAGGACAGGCAGTGAGGGTAGATCAATCTCTCTTCCCAGGACAATTCCTACGCTACAAAAAATAGCACATTGAGATGAATTATTGCTTCGTCCCCATTGCCAGGGCTGAACTATTAACCATTTACTCCTTTTATAGCTCAGTTTTCACCTAAAGACAGCCTTATGGGTTTTGTTAATGGCATAACAAAATCAGGAAGGCCTCCTTGCCCGCCCTTGAGCAAACCTGATGGTAGCCGTGGAATCTTTATCATTCTCCCCAAAAGTTTTGCTACACTTCTACACTGATCTCAGCAGTTTTTGTAAATTCTCTCCCAGATCTCAGCTGGGTTTAAAAGATGTAGCACAGGAGAGAACGAACTACCTGGTTCTACATTCACCAGTCTTCTGTCTTTACAGCTGGGTAAAAAATGAAGTCTGACTATTTGTGATGATCATCATCTCCCTTTCCTGTTTCCTCGCTTGCATCCACATAGTGCATAGATGTGCAAGTGAGACTTAAAGCAATGACTTGCTTTTTCCAGTCATGGCAGGGCTCTTTATCTGCTATCTCACCACCTGTTGAGGGGCCACCAATGGCTGAGAAGCACTGGACAAATACCCTTCTACTGTCCCTTCCAGTTTCACTTTTGATGGCTTTCTAAACAGGTACGGGGTCTCTCTGCAGTGTGCAGTCGCGTGGGGGCTCAGGAGCAGTTCCCCAGTTTACCTGCTGATGCTCATGGCAACGATGACCGGCTGCCATCCAGACTTCAGGACTTCAGCAAGGGCAGGACTTTGCCTGGCGATAGCGACCCAGAGAGGGATCATGACAATGAAGACAGCACAGATCAGAGGAGAAAGGTATTTCATATCTGGCAAGGAAAAGAAACCTTGAATTAAATGCCTCTGGCTTCACAGGTTGCCAAAATCCTATTGCACTAAGTCTGGAAGAACGGCAGCAGGGCTTTTGCTTAGACTGAGTTATGTTAGCAGAAAAATCATATGAATCAAGATACTCCCCAAACACCCACCTCAGTCCACCACAGAAATCCCTAATTAATCCCTGAAACTCACTGCTGTTTGAAAATCAGCGGGACTCAAAGTAAGTTGTATTTGAAGATGAGCAAATTTTCAATTCCACCTCCAACTTAGCAAGACAAAAAGTTACAAAATTTCTGGCTTCAGGGTACAAATCAAACAGCAGGGCAAGGGGGAATAAGATGTGTATAAGCTATAACACAAGACAGACCCTCATGTCTCCACCTAAACAAGAGGTAATAGGTACTTTTGGTGGCAAGCTAGCAGAATTGCTGAGCAGCTGGTCTGCTCTATAGGAACAAATGCTGTCTTGCACATATAAGCCAGTTAAGACCCAGGGTTTCTTTTGTGCTCGCTTCCATGTGTTTCCATTAGGCACTTTTTTTCCATTTGGTACGGGCATAACCTTGAAGTGACCTTCAGAAGCAAAGGAATTAAAAAATAAGTAAGATGTGCAGCACTAAAAGAAAATAAACATGACTCAGAAGCATGAGAAACACCTTCAAGCAACGGGGATGATGCCAAGCCTTTTGATATAAAAATGCTTCTTCAACAACGCTCTCCATCTGGTCTCTGTGTTGGGGCCAAAGCCAGCGGGTTGTAATGCAGACTTTGCAGGTAATCTGGGAGATGAAGCAGGCCTAAAGTGTGCATTTTTCAAAACGACATTGCCAGCACTTCGGGCTACCTGGATGAGATAACGCTGACGTGATGATATCTTCCATGAATCTTACACAAAGAGCTGCGCTCTTTACGGGTGGCTTTTATTTGGCACTGAAATGCAACCACTTGTGGGGTGTAAATAGCTGCTGGTTTGTCAGTGGACTTTACCACCTGGAGCCATTTTCAACAGATGGGTTGTATGACAGACTTAGCTGCTGTACTGGATCTCCTACACCCACCCTTCTTGTTTTGGGCAATTAATTCCTTCTTAAATAATGCAGACACAGAGCACTGGAGTCTATCAAACCTTATCAAAGCCTACAGAAAGACTCCTGGTAGGATGAACAGACTCCAGTCTCCACATTCCAGTTCAGCCACATTCTCTCGCACACAGCCAGCCCATAAGCAAGCTGAAACCCTTTGGCACAGTTTGTGTCTCAATTACGCGAGACTGGGAAGGACCAGAGTCGATTATTTAAAAGTTGAAAATCTTCATTGGCAAAAGGGTATTCCACAGGAGGAGATGGTGCTGCATCAGATGGCACATAGTACTTCAAATTTTACAGACTCACTGGTATTTTTGAAGGGTACATTTTGGTAGGACCTAGAAGTTTTCACAGAATGACTTGTCCCTTACTACACACTGGAGAAGGAAATGGATTTATTCAACCACCATCAACAGCACTTTCCACCTACCAGCTTTACTTCATACTCCCAATGACTGCAGGTGTCTGTGAGCCGAGTATTTTCGATCTCAAGAAGCTGTTTAAACTATTCTGAAAACATCACAAATGCTCTCTGGTCACAACCATAGAGGTTATCATGTTGTTCTGCCATGTGCTCTCTGGGAGATATTATCAGAGGTGTGGCGACTGAAAGACAAACTAGCTTTATAGAGGTAGGTATGATGGCATCACGGAAAAAAACTAACAAAAAATGCACCTCTGACTCTCAAGGAGGACTGGATGGAAGCGACTCGTGGGCCTTTCCCTGCAACGTGTGCTCCTTCGCTCCCTCACTTGCTGGCATATGGAACGAGTTATGCAAACTGAGAACAGCTGCCTCACGGCTTCTGCTCACAGTCTGAAGCAACATTTTGGGTTCCAAATGGTATTCAGTTTGTTGTTTTGGGTTTGTTTTTTTTTTATTTTCCTGTTTCTGTTCTAGGTTAACCTCATGGTAAATAGTCTAGCACTTTACAAGCAAGAGTCAGGCATATATCAACAAGCTTCAAAATGTTTTGAGCTTTTCAGTGTCAAGAGGTGCCCAAGTCTTTGCCAACCAGCAGCACAGCTCACCCCATAGCCACGGCTCCTACTCGGAGTCCTGTAAGGACAAAACAATGCAGCATTGCCTCCCTCCCTCCAATTTGATAATGTCTTGTTCATCCACAACTCCCCACATAAGAGGATACAAGAATATTTCACAAAAGCCAAAACCCTGAAATTGCTTTGTGAGGAAGGACCTGCTGTTACCCATGCACAGAAAGTAGTTACGCTTGGCTAGTAACAGATGCAGGAACAGAGTCAGTGTCACATATGGCAACCTTCTGTTTCAAAGCTATGCAATGTACGTGGGTCATTTCTTTGACAAATCCCAGTTGTGTTAGGCTCTGTCTTCCAGTTTGCTACTAAAAGAGAGCCTGGAAAAAAGCTTCTTTGGACATTTTTCTACTCCAGTGGCATGACACTCTGAAACATCCCAGAAATGGGTAAATGCCCTGCAGTCATTTCACAAGGGTTCATCCCTCCCTTCCTGATCTGCAGATCTCTGCTAAGCACTGTACCTATGTATTTGAAGAGCATACTGCTGATTCCCGCCAGCAGGGAAAGGGTTATCAAGTCTCCAAGGCTTGCTGCTATGGGTGTGGCGACATTGTCTGGATTGATCCCAGCTTTCCTTGCTGCAATGATCATGCCAATCATCAACAGACCTAGAGAAGACACAGAGCAGGCATCAGAGACTGCATCTTGCTGTGTTTCATCCCAGAGCTGCTGTTTTGGTTCCCAGAGGGACACAGAACTGGAAAAAGCAAGAAGCAGATTACCCATAGTGGTACCATGCAGCTGGAGATTGGACATCCCCGGGAATTTGTCCTCTTGCTTCTTCATCAACCTGAAGGGCATGGCTCTGCCCTTATGAACTGCACAAAAGGCTCAGAGGCAAACAAGCAAATTCCAGGGATCAAAGGAGATACCAGCAGGCAGCCCAAATGTAGAAGCTCGCCTCCTGAGCAGCCTAATCTTTAATGCCTTGAAGCAGGAGCAGGCATGAAGCACACTCATAGATAAGCACACAGCAGGCATGTAGCAGCCTCCTGGTGCCATCCTCTGCTCTGGATTCCATAGCGCAAAGATATTTTCCATATTAGACCAACATTTCTCTGAGTTTGAATGACCAAGAAGCAACAAGCTTCCTTACAGTAGCCTGAAGTAGCCTTTTGGCCCAGCCATCAGCCTGACCCCTCACATCCCAGCGTCTTTGGGGCTGCTTTCATTTGCATTGGGCAGATGATGCTATGAGCAGCTCCAGAATCAAGAAGTTATGGAGGTGGCCCATGTCACCTCTCTTCCCCTGTCCTCTGAGCTGCATCTGGAAGATTCTTCTACTTTTCAGCACTGTTCAACAGGAGCGAAGTTTCGCTTGCCCAGGTAAGTTAATGAGCACAAACTTCAAACCCTGATGAAAATATCGGAATCTTTCAGTCATCAGCTCTTTCCCAGGCCTAAGGAAGAGTCACCCAGAATACACCTGCCTGGCCAGCCGCCACTGCTGTGTGACTATCAAGGGCAGCCTTGACACAAGACACACAACATCTCAAAGTCCTTCCATGGCTGACAGGATGCACCAAAAGAAGTCTGAGAAATAGCAGTTACCTCCAGCTCACAACCCCTGTTTGCAAAGGGGCAGCAAAGCTGAGTGTGCACAGGAGCATCGGCTCTCCCCTAAGAAATGCCACGTGTGCACCTTCCCTGATACAACATCCCTTATATAGAAAAACATCCTCACACAACATGGCATCCTTCCTTCCAGGCACCCACACTCCCCTCCCCACAGCACCACCCATGCTGCTTCCCTCCCTGGTCATAAAAATAGCTGCTACCCACCCTGCACACCCACACACGGGTCATCTGTGACCATGACCACGAGAGAAACTAAAGCTAGCTGACAGCCTGCGATGGCTCGGCAGCAAAGCCTCTCTGTATCACACCGAGCAGGGAGATTGAAGGGAAGCGTGTAATGAAAGCTGGGCTGCTGTTTTTAACAACTGCCTCATCCCATGCTTTTCGTCAAAGGCATCTGCAATCACCCTTTGACTCCAGCTTCAGGATACGCACTTGCTCTAACTTGTCCCTTTCATTTACAAAACTTGCTGTATCCAAGGCTGCCAGCTCTCTCCATTCAAGGTGCCATGCTGCCCTCGTATGGCAGACCGACAAACTGATCATCTTCAGGTGACACCGAGCAGCTCCCATCTGTCCACCCCATCAGGTTTCTGTTGCAGTGAGTGGCCTGCCTGGCTCAGGGCTCACAGCAGGCAGGGCCGCCCTGGGTGCCCAGGGCACCCAGGGTACTGGGTGACTCACAACCCTCTCGAGCGTGCTCTGGAGTCGTCTGCCAACAGACTCGCGATACCCTGCTCTGTACGTGGTGTTACTTCACTCTCCCCTAGGAAAGGGACAGTGTAGATGGCTAACGTGTCACCCAAGACACATGGAGAAAATCCTTGTGCCTGTGTGTACACCCACGTCTAGCATGTGGCATTTTTCACAGGTTGTGTGAAGTGGGACATTTTGATTGTTGCTGCAGATGCTGAGAGCCCAGCGAACAACAGATCCTGGGAGAAGAGAAGCAAAGGCAGGATGCAGAGGGAGCGAAAGCAGCAGACGCAGGACTAATACTCCCTGCATCCCTCCTCCCTGTGCCAGACCAAAGGAATGTCAGCTGGGCCTCCCTGGAAGAAGGGTCAGGTTTTTTGGCACCTGAACGCAACATATTTGATCTGAGGAATAAAAAAGACTCACCGAGAGAAAGTGCCGCTATGAAGGCTGTGGTCACGCTGCTGGCACACAGCACAGCAGCCTGGCTTAGCTCCACAGAGCCCTTTGAGATGGCTCCCAGGATCACAGCAGCAACAGCAGCCAGAAGTCCCACCACAGTGGCCTGGACCTGGGGGCCAAAAGACAGCTGGTGAGCAATCATCCGCAGCTGCTCCCAGGCAGTCCTGGCTCCGTGCGACCACAGGATTTCCACACAGCTAAGCCTTGCAGAGATGCTGATTGCTTATGTATTTAAGTAGCACCCCTGTGAGGCTCCACTACATTAGGAAAAAAAATCCTGACAAAGTTTGGAGAAAAACTCTGGAGGCCTGCAAAGGGCAGATAACGTTTCAGCAAAGGACACTGAGTCCATCAGCAAAGGAATAGCCCTGGTCAACACAAAATTGGTCTCTTCCTCAACACAGCACTCCTAGCAAGCTGAAAGCTGTGGAAAGAGATAAGGGAAAGCACGCAGACGCATGTTGCAAGCCTTGTGGCCTTGCCATGTGCAACCTCCAGACTGGTTGCTGGATTTTAACAAGCAGAAAGAGCTACAAGAGTCACATTTCACCCATCTCTCCGCTCCTGCCCAAGGCTGATTCCCAAACGCTGCCAGTAAATGACAGGCTTTATCTAGGGGCTGTTGTGAAATAGGGATTGTGCTGCAGCTCCCCCTGCAAAGGGAGGTTTTTACATTATTTCAGTTTGTCTAAAAAGGCAATGGATGTCTAGATACATTTTGCAGCCAAGCTACAAGCTCTGCAGCCACACAGAGCTTTATTTGAGGTCAAGTCCTAGGCTCTGCTTGGCTCTGTTGAGAATACCTGCCCCAAATCAACAGCTCGGGATTCAGTGCTGCTGGGAACAGATGCGTAGGGTTGCAGCACTGCGGGAGAAAAGAGCCTTTTTCCTCTCCCAGCTGAAGTGACTCACCTGGATAAGGGCTAAATTGCAGGTCGCCATTTTCCACTGTTTCTGGGTATCATCCATCTGTCCAGTGTTAGCCTAGGAGCCAAGAGAGACACCCTGAAAACCTGTTCCTGTGGCACAGGTGGCTGCTGAAGGCAGTTTCACGTGGTCCCTGTGGGAAAGGGACTGCTAAAGCCAGAGAGAGGCGAGTGCAGGTTAGCATCTCCCAGCCTTCCCTGCACTCCCTTCTTGACACATCTCCATCACGCTCCAGCGCAGCGTCCCAGGGGTATCAGATGCTCACATGGAGGTGCAGATGCATTGCAGGGCACCCAGCATCGTGGAGTGGGCACATCCTGCACAGATCAAAAGCTGAACAAACTAAACCATTTTTCCTCTTCCATCTCTCCCTAAAATAGTCTGTTAAGCTCCGATTTCTCCCAGGGCATGCAACACAAACTGCTCAAAGTAAACAAAACTGCTTAGGGAATAGGAGAAATCAAATCCAGAGTAGCAAAAGCTACTGCAGGTCCCAAGAAGCCTCAGTCTGCCCCCCTGAAGTTAGGATTGCTGGGAAGCCCTGGGTCTCTCAAGGACCAATACCCCCAGAAAAGCAATCCAATACTAAAGGTGACAGCTGTGGAGCCCTGACTTTGTCTCCTTCATGTGTCACAGGGCCCCAAATATTAGCAACTGGCCACCCAGGGATTAATTCACCTTCAAACACAGATGGAAATTCTCTGCTCCAGTTACAAAATGAGGGCAAACACATTATTTTAACACTTGCGCACCACTAGTTTCTACTTGGCAGAAAAGGCATGGCTCATACACACAGAGGGATTATATAAAAGCAGAATCTCCTGATGTCTACTGCTAATCCTCCCCCCTACCCCACCCTCCTTTGTTAACACTCACAGCAGTAGAGAGCCTGGATGCCAGTGTCATCTCAAGATTACCCTTCAGGCCAACCAAGGCAGGAACCAGGATAAAAACTTCCGTAATTGTTCGAAACACATCCCAGTGCTGGAAGAAAAAAAGGCAACAACCTCAGATTGTGATGCTGACCAGTTCGGTGCTGTTGCTTTAGAAGGGAGTGGGTTCCCACCTCTCCACTTGCTCTACAGGTGTCTGCTGTGCACATGGGAGTTGCATTTTGGGAATGAAGGAAGCGATTTTTAGCTTGCAATATTCTTTCTGATCTCATGTGCAGGACAGCACTATCCTAACAGGGAAGGAACTTTCTTCCTGAGGACAGCAGAAGATTTTGGAAAGCCACAAATTAAAATGTGCCTTTAGCATCAGCCAAGAACATGAAAAATAATTAGGGTTCTCAAGCCAAATGAAGTACAGGCTGCTCTCCATCCTTTGTACTGACACTAGATACAGGAACGCCTATTGCTATCCAGACTTAAAAGAATAAACACAAAGATCTGGAAGTGATCTAACAAGAAAAACTGTCTTTTTTTTCAAAACTTCTAATTAAGCATCCAAGACTGGTGGTGGGCGGGAAGGAGATTTTTGTATCTCTTCTCCACAGGCACTTCCTAAATCTTCCCATTACCAAGGCTCCCAGCACAGCTGGAAAAAGGACTTTGAATTCAGATATCCCATAAGCCTGAACTGCTGGGCCAATATCTTACCATTGCTTCTCCGAAGCTGAACTGCACAAAGCTGTTGAATCAGCTGCAATACTAGAAATGATCTGAAACCTTAAGAAATGTTGTCGATTAACATGCCTTCTTTAATTTATCTACCATATAGTGCTTTGGAATATAATTCATTCATCCTCTGTGCATTCAAAGATGTTGGCAAAATCCCACTGTAGCCAGAGGTTCACAGCAGGATGAAATCACAGAACGGAGCAGCTTACCATGAAGTAAAACCAACCAGCCCAACATCTATGAACAGAATATAAGAAAAAAAGAGCAGCTGCAAAGAGTCAAACCAAAAGTCCATCTATCTAACCTATCCTTACCTTCACCAGTAGTCACCATAGGTGTACAAAACAAGAATGTACAAGCATGACAGACAGGAAAATTCACTTGTGTGTTTTCTAGCCCACAACTATCTGCCACAGAGATACCGAGCTCGTGGGTTTTTTCTGCACTTAGAAGTGTTCAAAGGATTTATCTTTCAGGCACTCATCCAATCTCCCGCCTCCAACCCACGTGCCATCCTGTAGCAAACATTTCCATAGTCCAGCAACACGTCATGTGAAGGATGAACCTGTTTGTTAATACTAACTCATCACTGCCTAGTATCACGATGGTCCCAAATTCTGGTGCTAGAGGACAAAACAGACAACAGATCCCTGCCCACCTCCTCCGTATCCACCGGGATTCTATAATATAACCTGAAAATCCAGGAAGTTGGACAGACTTGGGAAATGTCAACACATTCAGCTGTCAGCCTGTTGGGAAATACATACAGGGTGTTACGGCTCAGTGTTTTGCTCTGGTTGTGCATGGGAAGCTGTGGGAAGGTGGTGGTGTGGCTGGCTGGCTGCTGGGAAGATCTCATAGCTTCCTTCTGAGTCAGGGTGAGTGAAAGTGGGGCTGAACCAGGCCTGAGTATGTGGTGCTAGACACCCCTCAGAGGTGCAGACAACAGGCAGAACAATACATCATAGTATCAATATAAAAAGGCACATTTGCTGGCAGTGGTGACCTGGAAACAGTCATGTTTCAAAATGTTAGAGCTAAGTTACTGTTGAGTAAATGACAGACAACATGAGAACAGTCACTTTATTTGACACACCACGGTTTTGTTTGAATTTGTTAATATGGAATTTAAATACCTGAGAAAAGCTAGGGGCAGACATCTCTTTTAAAGATTCAAATCTCCCTCTCTCTTTAATTAAGAATAAAGATCCAAATGTGTATTTGAACCTTCAAAAGAAAGAGTGGAAAAAAACAGATTTCATATTCACAACATTAAAAACCCCAATCATTTAAAACACACAGGTGTGCAGAAATTAATATTCAAGATCTTCCATATTTTGCACATAAAATAAAAAGAAACAGAAAACCTCATTTTATATTTTCCGTGCACATCACCTTTGGGAAATATGGCTTTGCTAGATCGATGTAAGCTCCAATCCTTGCGTTCATGATGATTTTTTCAGGTCTCAAGCCATCATAACAGAAGTTTCAGCATACAAGGCATGATTTCTTGGGACTCTGCCTTACATATAATTACACTGAAAGGCTTTGAACAATTAATAAAGAATCACACAACTGTACTAATAAAAAAAGCTGACTTAATTGTCTCCATTTGAGTCTCATTAGTGACTCCCCAAGAGCTTAAGGACAGATTCATAATGATTTATACCACAGTAGCCAGGGCTCCACTGTGTTAGAGACTGCAGAAATACAGAATAAGCAGACGATCCCTGCACCATCCCCTTGCAGGACTCTCAGCTGGAGGAGCTGGTGAATGTGGCAGGTTAGAGCTGGACAGGCAATTTGCTGCCTGAATAAAGACAGCTGCATTAAGCCTACAAAGCATCTTGGTCCTTCAAGATGAAAGCTGGCCTAGAAGGAACAGAAATTCTCTGCAGGATTGCAAACCCACACAGGGACATAGAAACAGAGATTCTTTTCCACTTCACTTCCCCATAATGGAGTTACAGCCCTAAAGCTCAGGTCTGAATAAACTTGGTCACTCCGTGATCCATTGCAGCTGTTCCCCATGCCAGTTAGATGTGCCTATGGGGTCCCATAGAGGACAAGAGGCTGTGATATACTGAGACAGTCTCCCCAGCTTCAGTCTAGCCCTGCCGTCATTCCTTACAGTGTCCCCACAGTCCTAAACATGTCCTGTTACCTCTCAAGAGCATCCATCCTCCCACAGCAGCAGCTAAGAAACCTCAGACGTTTTCCACTGCCCTGACCAAGTCAACAGAAAGATCAAAAGATCCTGGACTATAAAAAGCAAGCCAATTTAAAATCCTTTTCAGTGCTAATCATCTCATGGGCTTTTATCAACAAAGGACAGAGATATCTTATGTCTGTGATTTTTATTTGGACAGTGTCCCACTACAGTGGTGTGGAAGGGGAGAATGAAAGGGAAGCTTTCCTCCTGAATTCTCTGGTCTGAAATCTGATCATGCAGTTTCAGTCTGATTCTTCACCTTACTGTAAGAGTGGGCCAGACACTGGCAGGGCCTTGTAAGGTCTCCAGCAATGACAGCCAGCCTGGGATCCAGATTGACCAACTGGCCAAAGATCACTGAAGCAGAGGCAGAAATGTCCAGCAAGAAAAGACCTATGCCAGGCTACCAGCCCTGCACAGAGACTGCGTCATCTGCACAATCAAGAAGAGAAAATGGCAAGTGGCTGTTTCTACGGGCATCCTTTTATTACAGGATGAGACACCCAGGTTTGAGCCTTGGAAACAAGCAGGGTAGACAAATCTCTCTTGTTGATTTATTTTTTAACAGTAACGTGAACAGTTCTTGGTTTCATCTCAGGACTGATTGGAAATAGCTAAAATCCTGGAAGTTCGATAACACACAAACCAACCATTTCCACTCTGTTCTCTTCTTCACAACTTTAGCCCTGCAAACAAGAGAGCCTGCTGGACTCCCAGAACAGAAACACTTTATTTCAAGATATTTTGTATGTAACTAAACAAGGGCAGCACCATTAAACTCACACGTATGCTCTAGATACCATCCTTGAGCTTGCCCATGTATCTTCCTGTCAAAGGCAGACACAGAGTTTCCTAAGAATGTTTCGCACTGACTGCAAATATGGCAAAGCATTCCTCAGCAGACCATCCCCTGAAAAATGCATAAATCACAGACTCCTGGACCAGAAAAATCTGTAGCTTCAACAGCATGAGCCCTCATAATTACCAATATGACTCTTATGGTACCTGGCTTCAAGCAAACAAACTTACTCTTAGGTTTTAGTTGGACAGGACAGTGAGCTTCTAGCTCTCACACTTGTAGGAAGAAAAGCTGAAAATAAGCAGCTCAAAGACAAAAAAGCACAGAAGAATAATCAAAGTCTTGAAAGACTAACATCTCTGGATTTTCCCAGCTGCTGGTTTTGTTTCTAAATTTGAGGTTGTTGATGGTACGGCAATTTACCTCCCAACCATCTCTCCTATGTCAGTTGTGGCTCTCAATGCACTAGCTCCCTCCTCTGGAAGCTGAACCCACTGACTGACAGCTTCTGTTTCAACACAGTTGGAAACTTCTTCATCAAAAAATACACTTCCTATTATCCGGCTTCATGCATGATTCCATTTCTAAGAGTCTAATGAATAACTACACAAAGTAGACTGCACTCTGGTATTTAAAGGACACATGCAAGATAGGTGTACATGGCTTACCTTTGCCATTAGCTTGGATACGGTTACATTTTTGAACAGAGCCCAGTTCTTAGCAAGTGTTCCATTTCTTTTAGACAAAGACCTATTCACTTGCCAGGGGTATGGAGTGGGTATGTACTATGTCTTTATCCTTCTCTGAGATAGCTGCTAACTATTCAACATCTTGTGTAGTTTGAGAACTTCTGCAATGCTGCAAGACAGGTCTGTGCCTAAGCACAGCACAAGGTGGAGACAACAAACACAGCATAGCAACAGCCTGTGCCACTCCAGTTAACCCTTCTTTGATAATCCTCATATTCCCTTTAATTCAACTTCTCTGCCTTCTTTGTTTCTTCCAGTGCAAGAAAAAAACAACAAAGTATTGTCTTTCCAAACACTCAAGTATCCATATTTAGCTCCTGCTGTAGTACTAATGCCAGTGAGCCAAACGTACTCCAGAGAGCTCAGAGTGCAGGATATATCCTTGGGAAACTCTGCCAGCCTTTTGATTTGTAAATCCACTGGAATGAGGTGCCCAAACGAGATCGAATTTTGAATTTCTATTTGTGTCACTGGTACAAAGGAAAGACAGAGGGGATAGATTCTGGTCGTGGGCAGAAGAGTGTAAATTCAGGAGCACTCCTTGAAAGTCACTAGAAGTTATTCCAAATTTACAACCACCTCAGAATGTGGCCAAGAAGCACTCAGTCTGCAGGCAATGCTAATCTTTTTATGCTGGCATGCCTCTCATCACAGTATCTAAATACCTTCTAGACCAAAGATTACATTAGGTTGTTTGCAAAGAACTGAAAGCATAAACTTGCCTTGCCTCTGAGACAGGTAGTTAATAACAACCCTGACCTAGATCTCCTTTTATCAGCAGTTTCTGAAGGACAGAAATAATGTGCAATAAATAGAAGAATATACTGTAGTACGATCCCCGTTGCTTCACAGCAGTCATCACCAAAGTGTTCAGCAAGATCCAGTAAAGGGAGCACCCGGTGTAACACACTGAGGGCAGTGTCAGGCAGCCTATCCATAAGCCACTATCTCACTTTACAAGGAGGCCATATACTGATCTACAGAAGATGAATAGTGTCTCTCTAGCACAGGAAAAGACTACAGCCATCCTGCTGACTGGCTGCTAGGACCACACACATTAAAAACAAAACCGCATGAACAGTCAAGGTCAGGGAATTAGCCTACCCTCTCACCACAAAGTCACCTAACCACATGTACCTACTTGAACAACATCCATCACGAGACCAGCAGCCACCATGCCCAAGCCAGCAAGAAGGAACGGCACAAAAATCTGGGAGGCAATGGAGAATGAAGTCTCTGGGAGAAATCCATTGGCAGACCTGGTAAACTTGCAGGTGAAACCTCTCAGCTTCTTGCCATGGAAGCACAGTTCCAATTGTAACTGAGTGACCACCATGGTCAAACACCATTACCCCATGCTCAGCAGGGCAAATACAGGGAGATCAGGACAGCACACAGCAGCTCCTCCTGGTAGTTCTCTTTGAAGTCAAAAGAACTGTTTTTCTTCAAATTACAGCAATGATGCCAAATTGCTTCGGCTTCTTCTCCTCTTACGAGCACGTCCAGAGGGTCGCAGCAAGGGTATCCTCCAAAACTGATTCAGCTGGGTTGAGCTGAGGTTGCAGCAAACTTGACAGACAGTATTTCTCCAATTTATATCCAGGAGGGAATTTAAAAAGAGAAAAGAAGATTGTGGAGATGTCTGTGGAGGAACACCCCACTCAGCTCCCACCACATCGGTAAAAACCAGTAAGACCTGCTCAGGCTACAGCACTGAAAGAGTGACAGGTCATGCAGGAATCCCTCAGCGTGCTCAAACATACTAGTGTCCTTTCTGCTCAGGTTACATTTCTTGTCAGACTGCGGCTTGATACGATGGTTTAATATGTAAGCCTGCTGTGAACCGGCCACAGTTCCTTCACTCCCACCACAAGCAACGTTGAACTTTTCTCACTGTCCCAAGGCCGAGGAGGTAGAGAGTTAACAACCAGGATCAGTCTTGCTCTCCTTCAAGGTGAAGAAAGGTCAAGGAAAACACGAGTCGACATTTCTCAAGGCTGACGATATTACGCAGGTCACATCCCCAGGCAAGTGTCACAGCTAAGTTGGCTGGTTCTAGAATCCAGCCCTCTCTGTCCCTGCCATGGTTACTGCTGGATGTTACAATTGGTCTATGCCAGCTATACCTCTGAATGACTGGCTTTCAGGGGAAGAAAAAAAATATCCAGAGAACCAGCCAATAAGCTTCAAAAGCGAACACCCTTATCTGCTGTCATCACTTCAACTTTCTGCTAGTTTGCAAAGGCCAAGATAAGAGTCATAGCCAGAGCTTATTTAAGGTAGCTCTGTAATCTCGCTACACCGCCGGCAAGGGAGAGAAAGGGTGAATGTTTCCATGACATGCTGTGAGTGGGTTTTCCTTCCTGTTCTGAAGTGAAACACTCTGCTTCTGCATACTCCCAGGAAGGTACTGTCTTTGAGAGAGTCTCACCACAGAGTTTCCATTGTCAAACAGTAGACGCGAGGTTGAGAACCAGCGCTGCACCGTGGCCACATACGGCCAAAGAATTTGTATCCTGCTCAGTAAAGACTTCAGCTCAAAGTCATGAATGTGGGTAAGCAAGTCAGTGTATTCTGTTGGGGCTCCTTTCTAATTTGGGCAAACTAATCAGATCAGAGGGTCAAAAAGTTTTAAAAGCACAATTTAGGATGGGAGGTTATAGGACAGGTTTAGTACATCGGCAACTTAAGTTTTTTCACTGTTCAATCACTGGTTCAAATCCAGCCATGCCTCAGTGAAGCCAAACGAGTGAAAGCAAGTATTCAGTGGTAGGCACAAAGGCTACAGGTTTCCTCAGTCAAGTTCAAATTCAAGTTCAAATGCATTGTCTTAGTTATACTTCTTGTACTACTCAACCCCTTCCCTGACACTCTCTGCGGAAAGACATAAAGATTAATGACTTGTAGACTCTGTCCTTGTGACAGGGTCCCCCACGTGGAGCTAAATGCATTGGCAGGGTAGGACCAAACAAGACATGCTTTTGCCTTGCAGATGAATAACGAGATGAGGAAGCACTCAGCCATTTGGACAATGTGTTTCTTTTGGTCTGAATTCACACAAAGCAAAGCACAAAGCCTAACGGGCTGAGATGTCACAGCAGACCTCTCTGCAAGCAGGACAGGGTGGAAAACAAGCCCTAGTCACAGATAGGAGGCTTTGTCCTTTGCCGCTTTCCAGGCTGATATTTTGGTATAGCCCCCGGAGCCTTCTCCACTCTCAGCTGGCTTGGTGTGTATGTGTGTTTCTTCCATCTAACAACGGTCTGGTTGGCTGAAAGCTAACAGAAGAGTACGTTTTAGCTAATCTAACTGAAAGAAAAAGCCCACAATAGCTGGAAGAGGGAGGTTAATAAAAATCCTGTAATACCCACACGTGACCCAAACTCTTTATACCAGCCAGGAAGTGAGAAGTGACAGCAAGAAAGCCCAGTTCTGGTTAGAAAGTCACAGAGGCTTCAAGGAAATAAAGGACAATTTCTAGAAAACTACCACAGACTTTCAAAGGTCTGATGATGTGCATACCTACCCCCATATGCCACTGTATCTGCCAACTCCATTGCTGACAGGCAGAAACATTAATGTAAAGGAAATATTAATGAGCTCGAATGACTCAAATGCCATTAAAAAACACAGTAGCAACACATCCTGTACCGAAGCGTCAGCCTGGCAGGGTTTATGAGTTTATCACGCTTCGGCTCTCTCTGTTTCTAAGCAAGCACCATAAAAGGCCTTCAACCGATGAATCAGTATGTAGAGAAGGTAATGGGTTCAGGTGACCTGCGTGTGTACACTGGGTCATTTTATTATGCATTTAAGGAGCCTCTGATAAAGATTCACAGCACATGTGTTAGCAAAGGGATATACTATATTTGTCCACACAGGGATGCACCAGGTTTGATAAGAGAGAGCGTTGTTCAATAGCAGGAAAAAATTATAACTAGCTGGGAAAAAAACCAAACCACCTCATGACTGCACCACTCATCACGGCAAAAACCTGGGGAGGTACACTGGTGCCCTTCTCTGCACGCAAATACACTGTAACCCTGTGCTTGAAACCCACCAACCGGCAGCATTGCCCTGGAGGAGCCAAAGCAGAAACAGCCTCTTTGGTGGGCCCTGACCCTGATCTAGGGCCTCCACCCACTGCCACAGCACAAGAAAAGAACAGAAAGATGTTAAGTGCCAAAGAGCGCAGCTTCAATCGTACCATATCACCACTGCAAAGAAGGGACAGAGATACCAGTAAATGTTCTTACAACATGGCAGTGTTAGCAACAGACAGCACTACTCGGACACTGTAGGCTCATGGGAGGATGATGCTTTTCACGGACCATACATCCCAGTTGTTGAAGTACTATCACTCCGGACTCTGCCAGCTCTCTGTCAGCTCAGGTTGTGTACTTTTGTTTCTTACCTTGCTCCTCTCTTCCTCACTTTAGGAAAGGACAGAGAAGAGAGCTTATGTGGAGAGACTGAGCAGGAAGATGGAGAGTGCCTGAGGCCCAAAGACTCGTACCATCTCCAGTTGTCCCACAGACACAGCGGCAGCAGGAGGGGGAGAAGCCAGGCCTGGCTTAGAAAGGAAAAGCAGTTCCTAGTACTAGCAAGTCTGTGATGATACATGCTCAAGTGGTCCATGATCAGGCATGAAAAGTCAGTGTGCCAATTGCCAAAGGCCTGCTTTTCCTATGAGACGTTGCATGGGTTGATTTCCCAGGCTCTAAGAACTAACATGAAAGCTCTTTGTGAGCTCTTTATTTGCATAAAACAGAAACCAGAGTTCTGCAGTTTCAGAGGAGTATGAGGTTTGCTTTGTGTCTACGTTTAAGGCTGAGGGCAAGCCTCACAGAGCAGGATTCCTATCAGCCCTCTCTTCCCCTCCCCCTTCCCTCCCAAGGGAGGATAAAAAGGGGAATGAGGAAGAAAGTGTCCCACACAAAACTGGAAGACTATGAACAAAATTTAATAAGTAACAGAGATAAATAGGGAAAAGGAATATGAAGGGCAGAGGGATATACAAGCATACATAGAATCAGCTCGCGGATGGTGATGGTTTGTGCAGAGCACGTGGAGCCAGGCCCGGCCGCGCTGAGATGCGGTCCCAGCAGCAGCAGAGCCCGAGTGAGAAAGAAAAGAGAGTGAAGCCCAAACTTCCTGTCCCTTTTCTAGAGTGTGGCAGGGAAGGGGAGGGAATACCAGCTGCCCTTTGACCCCTCAGTGTCCTAGAGTTATCACCTGTCGTCGTCCCCTCAATCTGTTACCTCTTAAACCACAACACTTTGCAATTTGTTTATATTAGTAGCCCCAGTCCTTCCTAAAAAGAAAAAAAAATACTCTAAGGGAAGAATGCTCAAAGAAAACCACTCTGCCATCTGCAACCTTTTTCACGCTTTAATATCTCACACTAGGAGGCCACATATATTTAATACCAGAGATCCACAGGAATGAGCAGGTCTGAGCAGTCTGAAAAATAAAAATAAAAGTGGCTGCTCAAAGGTCAAGACTCTCAGAATGATAATTAAGGAGAGAAAAAGTAGTTTGCCAGTGGGTTCTGAACTTGAGTTGGTGTTTTCTGATCTGACTAGATATTCTACTATGTATTGAGTACATGCTAAGGTCAATTAAGGATACTGTTCCACTCTTAAGCCTTTATAGCTCTTCTATCTTAGGGAGATCAGCCTAACAGGAAAAGAACACAGCTCCAGATTGGTGAAAGTTGTCAGTACAAGCACAGTAGTTTCAGTGTCACTGTATCAGATAGGTCAGGGCAGTCTGACCCACTTAGTCAAATAACAAGGGTTAACAAAAAGGCATATGGCAGTAAGAGTCACCTCGAGTGCAGAGGCACAGCAATTTATAATCTGGGAATGAACTGCAGCTTTAAATTGTCTAAAATTAGGTGCTCACCGCTACCTGAAAGCTCTGTATTGCTGCACCATAGGAGGAAAGGTCTAGCCCTGACTGTCACAGAATCAGAAATCGAACTGGAAGCAAGGATTTGAGTCATCTGCTACAACACCTACATCCTTAGAAAAGGATGCAGTGTGCTGGCTGGGCTGGTTGTGTGAAGCGTTAACAGAGCTGGGCGGGCTGGCTCCTTGAGCAATGAAGCAGAGGATGCAGGACTATCCAGAGCTACACCCAGGAGTGATAGAGCTGAACCTGCTGCAGGAAAGCACTACATCACCCCAGACAGCCCCTGGGGCTGCAGCTCAGCCACCCTCTTCCCAGGACCAAGGTGAGATCTTTGCACAGGATTTCATCTTCCTGCATAGATGCCTCAGATCCTTTACATGCTCTCTAATATCGTATTGTACTCTATCTCAAGAGGAGAAAAGGGTCAGAAAAAATATTGCACAGTCTCCCAAGAGCTGCACAAAAGTGTATAATAGCTGATTTTGAAGGATGAGTTGGCATTTAAAACTGCTGCAAGTCCTCCTTTGCTTTGCCATTCCCAGGGCAAATCCCCTGACTCTGAAGTCCCCCACCTATCCCATGGCAGGTACATCGGGTCGGCTTCTTTCCCTTACCTGAACATAATCCAAAACCATGCCTGCCAAGACCATGCCAAGCCCAGCCAGCAGGTATGGCAGGAGCACTTGCAGGCAAATGGCGATGGCTGACTCTTCCTGTGACTTTGCCATGGCCGCTTTCTCCTCAGCCAACAGCTTCTGTTGTGCGAGTAGGGAGACATCCTCTGCCTCCTGGCTGCCAAGTCGGCTCTCTCTGTGTTTACCCTTGCTCTTTGCTTTGTGCCTCGATCGCTCTCCATTCCTAGTCCTGCCCTCTTTTCTCCTCTGCCGAACTTCCTCACCTTTCATGGTGACTTTCTTGAATCACGGATTTTTTCTGAAAAACAAAGTCAGAAGCAATGAGATGACAAAAAGAGGCATCAGATAGGTCAAAGACAGGAAACCCTTTGGTATTTTGTCCATGTCACTAACGTGAAGGCAAATTAGCACCTGCTCCCAAAACTGATGCTCAGCCAACCCAAACACTGGTACTTAGCATATCTTCAGTTTTGTATAGTGTCAAATAGATCTCCCTTTCTGCAGTTGCATCTCTTCTTAGGCCCATGTTCACGCTCGCTGTGTATCCTGGCTCTCACCCCAAGAAAGCCTAGAAGGATGCAGAAGGTGCTGCACACAGCCTGAATTCAGGACCCACCAGCTCTCACACTGGAAGTCACAAGAACTGAGGCGGCCAGCAGAATCCAGCCCTTTTTTAGGGTGTGACCCCCAGCCAAGAAATGAGGGCAGTCCATATCTTAGCATCCTGCAATCCAGCAAAGGACTAGCATACCCAGCACAGGTATCTGCTATGCATAGTACCTAGCACAGCACAGACAGCTGTCCACCACTCCTCGGTAACAAGATAATTCTTTCATTTCCTTTCTAATCCGGATACTCTTTCTTCCTTTTGCGCCTTAGTTGACATGCATGCACTAAGTGACTCATCTATCTACAGAGAAGCTGTCACAACCCCACACCATCTTATAAGAAAAAATAAACACGCTAAATTGTTAACAGTCGCTCTTTGCCTGCCATCACACCTAATTTCTGGATATAACTGCTGTTCATCCTGCCGGGGCCAGCAGTGGGGCTGTGACCCAAATCTTTCTCCATCACCTGCTGCCAGTACTACCCCGGTTAACCGCTGGCAGATGTTCTCTGATGCTCTCCTCTGCAAGATGGGCCCCTAACACCCTAAGCCCCTGCACCACCCCAGGGAGGATCAATCCTCTTCTTGCCCAACATCTGGGGAGCGNCCCCCCGCTGCCCCGGCGGCGGATGTTACCGGGAAGGGTGACAGCTTCCAGCGCGGGCAGAGCGAAGAGGAGCCTCCAAATCTGCAATTAAGAGCTGAGGGAAAANGTGGGGCTGTGACCCAAATCTTTCTCCATCACCTGCTGCCAGTACTACCCCGGTTAACCGCTGGCAGATGTTCTCTGATGCTCTCCTCTGCAAGATGGGCCCCTAACACCCTAAGCCCCTGCACCACCCCAGGGAGGATCAATCCTCTTCTTGCCCAACATCTGGGGAGCGGAGGAAACTGCTAGGAGGCCCCAGTCACGGCCAGGGGTGGGGAGGGAAGAGGGATGGACTAAGCCAAGTCCCCCTCTGCAAAAGAAGGAAACCCGGCCCGCGTTCCCCGCCAGCGCTTACCGGCTCCTTGCCCTGCCAGGGGCTCTGCCCTGCGCGNGTTGCGTCAGCATGTTAGAAATGTGATTACAGCATCGTCACATTTAAAGCACATAAATCTCATTAAGCACTGAAATAACTGTAGTCATGCAAGTCTTTTGAATCATGCAGCTCAAATTTCCAGAACAATTGAGGATATTAAATCATACCTCAGTACCAGAGCAATCTTATATCCTGCTGAAGTCTCTCAGATGTCATGCTACCGTAAAGGGCTCTTATTGATAAACTGGTGTATCTGGGCCTGCGAGCTGTGGCTCAAAGCAGGGCACACCAAAGAGAGCTGAAGGTTTTGGTAAGTGGCAGTAACGAAACCCTGCAGCTGCCGCGTGTTGAGGGTGCGCATTAACTGTTGAATGTCACTGCTTACCGGCGAGGCTTAAATTTCAGCTCACTAGGTGTAATTTTAAATGTCTTCATTTTGCAACTGATGCTTCCCTGAGAGCAGTCAGAAGATTGTGTTTTCCTGTGAGAAATAAGAGGGGAAAGGACACATAAAAAAAACCACAGCAACCTTGCCAAGACGGTTTTAGACCTGTTAAATGTATTCTGCTATCACTTTACCACTGAGCTTCAAAGAAAAATATCTACAGAGCAAGCGGAAAGTCTCCTGGGGAACTTGATTGACAAGGCCATTTTGGTAATGGTTCCAGCTCAGGAATGTCACCGTTCTACAAGGGATCTCCCACCTAGGTCTTAACCAGCAGCTACGAGAGCTCCCAGCACCCTGCCAGACCTCATTCAGTGTGCAGAAAATGACATAACTCTTTGTCTTGTGTCCCATGACCTCATGTACCAGCCTGAAATCCCTGGTGTATCACCAGTGGGTACGTATTTGAGAGGGCTGCCTTTCAGCAGCAGCACAAAGCTGCACTTTCTCGGAAGTGCAGCAGCAGTGTTTAGATAGATCCTGGCTTTGACGTAAGGGAACGGTGGCTGGACCTTGATTGCAAACACAGCTCCTATGACTCTTTAGATAGGCCAGCTCAGCTGCTCACTGCAGTCAGGGAAGTGCTTGTTGGTACAAAGCTGAGCAACTTCACGCTAAAATGTTTTACCTCCGCCCTGAGCTAGAATTCACGTGTGCTGCTTTTCTCACAGATGTGCAGGTAGTACCAGCAGCTACAAGAGCATTAGAGAACCCATAGCACTCATTTTTGTTTCTCTCCAGAGTGTTTTTAAAGACTGTTTCCTCCAGCAAGAAAATAAGCCTAAGTTTGGTGTTCCCTTTCTTGCCTCCATATTGCTTCACTTCTGGACTTTCTTTCCAGCAACTATTCCTTCAGCCAACCAATTTTACAGCTTTTTCCAGTATTCTGTCCAGAGATAGGGTGGGGTTTTTGGTGGTTCCCCCCCCCCAGTTTCCTGTTATAAAATGGTATTTCTTTGGTGACTAGGGACTACTGGAGTTATTTCTCAAATATAAAGCTTGATTTATGACTTCAGTTAGCCGTGTGACAGACTTTGACTGCTGGGCCATGCAGGCTCCCATGTCACCATGGGGCTGTATTAAAGCTGCTGGGGACTGCTCCATGGCTCATTGGGCTGCAGTTCCGTTACAGGACATGTCTCTAGACACCCAAAGGCTGCAGTGCAGTCTTTAACCTTTCTCCTTTGTGAGACAGCATTAGTTAGTGCAGCTTACAAGAATCATTTGGGGATCATTTGTGTAGATGGAAATAAGCAGTGCAAAACTGATACATGATCAATACTTCCTGCCTTATAAGTCTAGAATTTTTGACACTGAAGACACAGCTGGAACTTCCTGAAATTGGACAAGGGGAAGGAGACATCTTGCCTTCTCTTTTCCTCTTTTCTTTGTGTATTATTTGAAGGAAGGTTTTATTATTCGTTAGCATTTGGACCAAATGATTTCCAGATAGGTGAGTTAATTTTGTTCTAGTCTCCACCTCCTTCTCTTTCTGTAACAAAGTTCTTGAAAGCGCAGATGCTTTGTGTGCACCAGTGGTACTCGGGGGAAGTAAAAGTGTCATCTCCTACCTACTTTCTCTTATCACCTCCTCTTGCCACAGGCACCACCACTCAGTTACCGTTGCCCTTGGGACAGTTGTTAAGCCAGGTTACAATCACAGACTTTCATTCTGGTTTCATGTATGGAAATAACCCAGAATAAGAGTGCAAAAGCAGCATGAAGATTTGCTTTTTTGTAGTGGGACAACCTCTTGCTTGACTTGCAGCACAACAGGTCTTTGTCAAACCGCTGTATAGAGGAATAAAGGGAGACTAAATCACCATGCTTCCCCAGCACTCTTAGGTGCTGATGAGAACTATTTGTACAGGTTCTCCCATATACCGGACTCCCAAGGACAAGATATTTCCGCTGCCCGTCTGCCATTAGATGGCAGCAACTGAATGTGGAAGGAGGGCAGGCAGCTCTGCAAATCCTATTTATCCTGTGGCTTGTGCAGGGATTTCAAGCTTTTCACTTCTAGGTCAATGGTTCAAATCTGGCCCAGGTCAGGAGGGGCCAGAGATCTTTATAATCCGGCAGCTGCTCAGCGTCTTGTGTGAGAGCAGTTTGCGGGTTTCCGTTTCTGATCTTGTGGACGAGTGCCCATCTCATCACTGGCACTAATTGGCCCTCCTGCTTGACACACCAACAAAGAGGCGGAAGATGCTCCAAAAAGACTGAATTCTCCTCCCTGCACTCCAGATGATTTGACAAAGGGGAGCACTCATCTCTGTGCACAAGCCTGCCCTTGGTAATGAAGCCAGAAGAATGTGTTGGCCCTGTTCCTCCTGTAAGCAAGTAACTGCCCAAAATGATCTCATTCCGGACAGGAGGGTGACAGTTGGGGTCTTCCAGCAGATAAAATTAATTTGTTATTAATTTAGGATATGATATTCAGATAGACTAATGATGGTGCAATGAAATCCCGTCAAACATGTTGTAACACCTATGTTATTTACAGCCTCTATAACTGCAGGGACAAACTCCATCCAGAACTGCCTTATAAGGTGACCTAATTTGGAAAAGAAAACAGATACAGAATTTTCTCACGTTAGAAGATACCTCACCGTGACTCCTTCCCTTACAAATTTAAAACCCTGTGAGGGACTGGAGCAACTAATACTCTCCAGAGAAACCCGTGAGATAAGAAATGAGCCTAGAAAGCATGTGATTGTGATATAGTTCAAGCCTGTGTGTGTATCACTCAGCTTGTTCTGTTAAGATTTGAGGAGCATGTCAGTACGTAAATCCCTTTGGGCAGCTGGGCACCCCTCCAATACACAGATTTCCCTTGCTGCTAATGAATCAGACTCTTTTGCTAACTTACCTCCAAAGCTCGTTTACTTGGAAACCAAGGGAGCTTAGGGAACAGGGTTCTCTCCATGCATAACAATGACCTATTTTAGATACTTCTCCTCACGAGGTCACGGAGAAGGGGCAGCAAGAGAGAGTGCTTCTATCCAAGAGGCATTTCCTGGAATCAGTCCTAAACAATGTCAGGCCATTTCCATTTTGAGACCTGACATTTCATGGTGCCAATACCTCCACACAACAGAAAATACCAGTGTGAGCCAGAGATGGGATTCAGCTGCCTCATACCTAAGACGTGCACCCGGGCCCTCTGCATATGTAATTATTATTCTCACAAACAGCCCCCTTCCCACGGAAACTCATAGCACAAAATGGGAACACCTTGCAACACTCTTAGAGCGGGATGGCAAATGAAACTGTGCCTAGAGGTGTTTTGAGTATGACTGAGATGACAATACGAAATCTTTCGGCTGGGATGAACAACTCCAAAAGCAGGTAACAGGAACATCATTTTTACCATTCAGTTCTGCCTGGGAATGATATCTTAAAGTAAGGCAGTGATCCTTTTACTGCATGTTTTCTGTAGCTGTTAAAATAAACTATCTTTCAAAAACACACAGTTTTCCAAAACACTGGGCACCACCGAATATATTCAAAGCCTTATCATTGCTCTCAAGGAAGTGGAACAAGGCTCTCATCCAGCATCATTTCCCCACAGATAAATGTCTCTTACTTAAGAGAAATTAAATCTAGATGATTATTCCTTAGGGCACAGCTGTGCTGAAGTGATTTAATTAAGTGACTCACAAATCATCACTTTGAAACGTCTTTCTGGTTTGTTAGGACATTTCCTCGGGCGACTTTTCATTCTTGCCTTTTGACAATCTGCGTTAGGAATCTTTGCATTTGATTTCTTACCTGTTTGCTGCTGCAAATAGCAGCAGACGTTCCTGTCCAAATTCTTTCCAGAACAGCTGACTCCTCCTGGAGAAAGGGTCTGGGAAGTCCAAGCAATACTGTTTAGGAAAACAAGGTATGCAGTCAAAGTGACTTGGGCAAGTTGAAATAGTAGAGGAAATTAGTCAAGGGAAGCAGAAACCCCTGCACTTCTAAGTTACCAGTTATAGTTGTATCCAGAGCAGCAATAGCTAGGAGTCATTAGAAGCTAAGGATTGCTTGGTGGTATGTAGAATGAGTTGTTGGTCTCAGTCCAGGTCCTCTTGACAGGTGTCTCAGAGATCACCATGAGAAATGGCCTATGGGTCTTAACAGAAAGCACAGGGCTTAAAGAGGACTGGGAAAACTAAGCACAGACACATACATTTCCAGAAAGAGGCTTTTAAAAAGGATAGTTATAGCCATAGACTTTGAGAGGCACCTTTTCAAAGTCATTATCTAACAAGGCTGATGCAGTTTGTGTACCCTGTCTCAAGACTTGCCAAATACATATGCAAACTGTAGGTAATTATTGTGCAAATGTAGATTAATCCCCAAACATCCCAATGCAAAACTCCCATAAGACAACACTCAGACCTTTTGGAAACCATGGGAGGCCCCAAGTATTTTGAGACTGACTTAATAGCACGCTTTATACTTCTGAGACAGTTTATGAGACAAAAAACTCAAGCAGAAGCCTTCTTGGAGAAGAACATAGTTATAGTCTCCCTAACCAGAAGAAGCCTCCTGCTATGGCTAGCGTGAAGGTCACTCATCTGCGGTACATCCCATGCTAAGAGGCACGCTCTCTTTGCTGCTGTCCTGCAAAAATGCTGCAATGAGGGAAATGAAGCAAGAAGGATTTTGCTGTTAGTCCATGCCTATATTACTGATGCCACAAGTCACCATCCAGTTTCCACCCTTATGCACGTGACCTTTCTCCTCCCCGCTCTATGTCTGAACAGGATTGGGGCACACACCAATACATCTCTGACAACACCCTCAAATATTATACTCTTAACTCAGCCAGCTCTTGGTCACCTAGGGGAGCAGCATATTATTACTGCTGTAGAACAGACATGCAGAATTGTTAGAGATTACCTTTTAAGAGCAGAATCCATTTGTGGGTCGTGTGGCAGGAAAGACATATTTGTAGCATAAGAATAATAGAGACGTATTTTCTCCCTCAGTAATGCCTTCTATCCAAGGATCCTTGAGCAATTTACAGGCTTCCTCAAGCAGATTATTTGTTAAGTAGTACTCTGAAAAGAAGATAAATGTTACATAAATGTCCTGATTCTGCTGTTATTAGACCCAAAAAGGCAGGTTGTGGATGAGATTCAGTCTCCTCCAAACTGCAGGACACTGCAAATACCGAGTTTTGATTTCTCCCCATCAGTTGCCATGCACTCACATGCTCCTTCCCAGCTGTAGGCCTGCACACCTGCAAACCCTACTCACAGTATCATTTATTTGTGCAAGACCAAATCTGGCAAAATTTCTTCATTGAAAACCATCAGCATCATCTTTTTGAGCTCTTGCATTTCTATTTCTATAATGACTTTTCTCCTTTTTCTCCCACACACCAAGCAAAACACCAAGTTCCCTCTAGTTACCTTTTTCCCATCAGTGTATTTTCCTCCACAAGCAGGAGAAGGGGACAAACACTGAAGTCCTGGGCAGAGCTCATCCTTAGTTTCTGCAGCCCTGCTCAGAGCATCTCACCTACAGGAAGAGAGAAACAACAGGAAAAAAAGTCGTGTTCCTGCTCTGTGGCTGAGCTGCAGCTTATCAGCCTTTGCATATGTTGAGTAGGTTTGCAGCTGCCTGTTACAGCTCTGCAACAGCGGCTGATCAGGTTTATTTGGGGCCATGCCACCCTCTTCTGAAAAGAAAAAAAAACAACAACAAACAAAACCCAATGTATTTATAACTGTCTTGCAAGATGAAAAACTGGTTTCTATATTTAATAGAAAGTGTTCCCAGCAAATTAATCATGGCAGTATTGGAACTTGGGTTCTTTGTTGAGTATGAGTTACTACACTTACCGTTTTTCTAGGTCTAATTCTCAACAAATCTAGAGTCCAATAACACAATTATTTACTGTTCAGAGAGGGGCTAATTTATTCTTAATCTCTCAGAAGATCCAGACTTAGAATAGTACAGTCTAGAAAAAAGGTATTTGAATACACTGTTGATGCTGTGTGCTGCAGCTGTAGGTACCCCAGGAGCCCCTGTCCTATGATATTACAGCAGGAGCACTTCCCATCTAAACAGCAAGGTTAGAAACATTGCATCAGATCATTTGGGGGATGCAAACTTCCAAGCAGATTTGTCTTAAGTATTTTTCATGTCTGCATCCAGCAGCCATTTCTCACTAGATGCATCCAGGCAGGCTCTGCAGTAGCAGCAATGCCCATGTGCAGACAGCAGCTCGATGCGATGGACACTTCGCTCCCAGCTGCTCCTGGAGCTGCCCTGCCAGTGCAATGCACTGTCTCTGGAATCAGTCTTCTGCCACCATAGCACAAGGGCACAAAACACTGAGAGGAGGGCTGCTAAACATGGGCACAGATTGAAGGACTAATGTTTGTTATGCAGACGATGTCCCAGCTCCAGCCTGGGTAACTTACATTCTTCAAATCTGCATTTCCATTGCTTCTTCAAAGGTATGCAGTGCCTGATCTCTCTACCCTGTCGTCAATGGCTGTGCCAGGCTGTGAAAAAGCGCTGCTGTAACATTCAGTCCCAGACACGGGTACATTCCAGGAGGAAGGGACACTATTTCTATGTATTTCCTTCTATCAACACCAGCTGAGCTTGTTTTGAACCTGCCTTTCTATTTGTGAAAGGTTTCAGGGATACGTGGCTAAAAAACACACACAGATCTCCCTTTACAACTTGGGTTGCATTCCCATCACGGTACATCTAAGGAAACCTAAACATGAAGAGTTCTATCTAACTTACCCAAAGCTATGACTCTGAGCAGGAAAAAAAGCCCAACACTTTTCCTTGTTTAAAATCTGTAATTCCTAGTTTCTATTGCCTTCCATCTTTCCAGGCTCAAGTGCTAACTTGGAATGTTCATATACACCACCATGCAAGATCTCAGCCTGACATGGCAAGCCCAGGTATTCCATCAAACTAGCTTAGAAATCTAATTACATACAAGAGACAAATATCATTCCAGAAAATCTGGGGTTTTTATTTGTAGCCTGGACAAGGGGAAAAGCCAGTATGTTCTTGCTTCCATACCATCACTCATTTTGTGTATGGAAGCACTCGGCTCCTGAATGCAGGAAGTGCATGTGTCAGTTTTACAAGTGTGGGTCAAGAGCCTGCCCATGGGTTCACGGCCCACGTGCTGCCTGTAAGTCTCATACCAGCATGCTGAGAGTAGTCGTCACATGCCTTGGCTTCTTGGGAATCTGTACCCTCATTACCCAAAACTCTTTGTGCCTCTGGCCATAAGCTTAACTCTCGTTTCCCTCTGTCAGCAGTGAGTGCTTTATATTAGATTCAAAGCCCTTCTGATTCAGAAAGAATGAGAAGTCATACCACATGATATACCCTAAATAGCTATTTAAACTGTTTACCAAAAGCTTTGATATGGCCCTGAAGGATGTTGGCACTGCTGCACGCTTCAGAGGCAGCATGGACAAACTGTTGAAAATGAGAGCTGGGAGGAGGCAAGGCAAAGCTTACGTTTACATGTGCTGCTAGTCTGAGCAGCGTTTTAGTCTCCCATGTCTCAGTCTGCTCATCTGTGCTACCAGGATAATTACAGCTAACAACAGAGCATGGTCTGTAGTATAGCTTTATTAAACACTTGGGTAAAAAAGCTGCATGCATATGAGAGATTGCATTTAGGGATTTTTATTCCATTAGTAGCTAGCTTCTGCCACAAATAAGACCCAAACCAGCTTTGCTATCTTAAGGCGAGATCTATTTATGTATCTATGTGCTAAGCGAAATAAAAAAACAGAGTCCTTGAAGTGATAGACAGTTAGGGCTCTCTGTTTGGTGATCCTAGCTAATAACGAGAACCAAATTGGCGGAGCACTGTGTGTTTGACACTCCCCGGTGCCACAAGAGAGAGATACTGGTGAATGGTCCTTGCCCTGCACTGCCTGGAAACTCTGAGCTGGCAGCAAAGTGGCTCAGAGTAATGAGAACCATAATAGGTATGTGGGCCCTGAGCTTTCCATATTTGTGATGGTCTGTTTGGAGCCTTCAGCAGCAACGTTAGTAGTATGTTACATCTTGTGATCTGCTCTGTAATAATAAGCCTGAATGGACAGTGACATTAAGGCCAGGGGAAAATGTTTTGCAGCACGCAGTCCAGGATGAAGATGATAATTTAATGAGCTTTTGAAGAATTTGCACCATCCCAGAAAACTCTGGCGTGAGTGAGCATTAAAACAACTTCCTTCTTGTCTATGACACCAGGGGACTATCACTCTAACTGAACAAAAGCCGGGTCACAAGGCTAAAAAAAGTACCAAGTGCAACAACATCTTGCTGAAGTTCTCCTTACTTATCAAATCACTATATAATCAAATATACCTCATTAACTTGAGCTGGGAGAGCCCTTCAAAAGCCCTTTACAGTTTTTTCAAGCTAACCAGCCTTAAAAAAACCAAACCAACAAAATGTAAATGCTTCAACCTTACTTCCAAAACCAAAGCACCTTCTAAAGCATCTCTTTAATACTGCAGCCAGTCATTATCTTGTCACTGCCAAAATCCGGCTGTGTCTGCAGATATCCTGTAAGCCTTCATTCTCCCCTCTTGCCCACTTAAACATCCTTTGGGAAATTTTGGCTTATTTTGTTGTCCATTAACACAGTATTTTAATTACCTGTGTTGAAATGCTAACAAGCATCCCAAAAGACATGGGAAACTGGACTTCAGCTTAGGAAGAGCTTTCAAACCACAAACAGAATGAAGCATTAGGGCAGCAGGCCTCCAATAATGGAGATCTTTAAAGGCATAAATATCTACACATAGGTAGCTACAGCAGAGGATAGATGAGATGGCTTTCAGGGTTTCCTTCCTACTCCACAATTTGCTAATTAGCTATGACAAATACTGATGAGTTTCTTCCTGAAAGTAACCTGTCTACACTTGGAGATACATCCTTGGGTATTTTATAAATTGCAGTTAACTGCATTTCTCATTCTCAGGCACTGAAAGGAGTTGCTCTGGTTTACTGCACTACTGTACATCAGCTGAGCTACATAAATCTTTGCCTTTCACAAATAGGGAGCTGTGAGGACTGTTAACCCAGCATAACTTGACTAAAGGCTCTGACTGCATATGTCAAAACTGAAACAGACTGGATCAAGCCCATTAAACATTAAGAAGGTAAGAGAGTCAGGGGGCAATTCATCCAATTGTCTTTAACTGGCTCCCATCTGAAGAGAAGTGTTTAAGTGCCTGTGTTTCTCTGCTGACTACAGAAGAAATCTGCCTTAAACATTGAATTGTAAAAGGCAATAATCAGACAATATAAATTTCAGAAAAATTCTTCAGCACTAAACAAAGCCTAGCATTACTGCCCACCTCTCTGCTCATACATGAGGAAGGCTTTTACCACAGAATTACAGTGACCACAACAGCCAAATGGCTTCTGGGTTCAACAGAGCTGGTGCCTGTGGATTGAGTTGGGTTTCTTTTCATCTGGTTAACAACTGTTTTGGCATGACTGTTTATCTCAGCACTGCAGCTATGAAGGAAGGTTTACAGGAACACTGGGAGAACTGCTCAAGGGAAATCTGCCCAGCATTTGCTTACATGAAAACCTTAATTCTGACAGTTTGCATGGTAAGCACCTTGGCTCACTATGTCTGTTGCATGTGCCAATGGATTCTGTGCAAAGAGACACTGAAATCTGAGTGTTAAACATTCATTTCCCTGTGTTCACAATGCCCAACAATCCTTTTAGAGCAAGGAAAATGTAAAGCACACAATGAGATACACTGATATCGCTTGTTAGAGTTTGCCAGATTAAAATATCACTTACTCCTCCTTGTCCCCCAGCTCTTTTGCTTGCCAGTATCTGCCCAACATCCTGCCCTGTCCCAAGCAGGAGAAAGTTCCGTGTCTACCTCTGACTACTGCCAGTCTATCCCCTCCAGAACTTGTACAGACATTTTAACACATTCATTTTTTTCAGTATATTACTTTTCCTTTACCTAAACCCACAAAAGCTCAAAATTCATCAGAAGTTAAAAACATCGGAAATGGCGTACAAAGTTGGAAAGGGCGGATTAATGTGGTTCAGTGCTGCAGAGAGCAGGCTGGATATCAGAAGCTAGAGCTGCGGTCACACCACAATGGGATGTGGTCCTCAGCAGCCGGTGCACAAAGTGCCTCTGGGCAGCAGCTGCTGTGCAGCTGGTGAGGGCTGGCTCTCAGCTCCCTATGTTCCGAGCATGCAGCCGCTCAGAGTGTATTTTGGCAGCGTGTGGCTGACAGACACACTACGTTCGGTCACAGTGCAGGTGCAAAAGAAACTGGCATGATTGCAAGAAGCAGCTCTTTTTTTCTTTCCACCTCGAACCTCTGTGTATTGACATGGAGAAGAAAAGCATCACCTTAATACAAGACTCTTCTTCAGGCAGAGAAACCTGACTTGTCCCTAGGCAGGACAGTGCTGCCAGATGAGGTTGATTACAGGTAGCAAGAGAAGAGACTGGTTCTGGCTGAAGCCCTCAAAGTAACACAGCCCCATAGAGGACTTCCACTCTCATCTGATGTCATACATTTCCTGGAAGAGTGAAAGTCTTGATGTCTGAGGGACATTTCTGGCTACAAGGATAAATGTCCTTCAGAGCATAAAATTCATTATAGGTTTCCAGAAATGATGGGCTATCATGATACACTGCTTGTAGTGAGAAGATCCAATAAAGGGGATGGGTACACCACAGGGGCAGAAGATAGGGCAGGAGATCATAAGGTTTTCCCCATCATATGAGAACAAGACACTGAAGACAACTTTTTTTAATCTTTGTTTAATTGCTTCTACTTAGGTCCTTAGGAAAGGATACAAACAGAGGAACACTATCTCCTCCTGCCCAAGTTTAAGTAAGGACATAAGATCAAGCTGTAAATACAATCCTATCTTGAATTTCACAAGTCTGCACTCCTGGCTCCAACTCCAGCCACTGGCAAAAGTCCCACTGATTCCAATGAGGCCAGAGATTGACCCCGACGTGGGCACACCTGGGGTTTTATTCATTCCATGATAAAAAATTGCTCAACTTGGAACTCAATCACCTTCCAAATAACACCTATGTTTGGGGTGGCTGGAGCTGGAGTTTCAGTGCTAGCCCTTCTCCATGGAACTGAAGGCCAGAATTACGATGATAACAATAAATATTCAGCACTTCATCTTCAAAAGGTTGGGTGGATGGTTCAGTCAGCAGCTAGCTAATCAATGGCACAATATGAACCATTCCATCAATTATTCATGCAGTATCTTTGCAAGCTATATATGAAGATAGTCAGTGGGGTTGATAGATATATTTATATTTCTTTTGCACCAAAGACTCTGTTACGGCTAGATCCCCAAACCAAAATAATAGTGGTAATAAAAACTTTTTTTAAAGGGTTGTTATGACCTAGAGGTAAGCTGGAAGAAAGGTGTGAATGGATACTCCTAAAGAGATCACTTCTAACTCTGCACATGGCTTTCTGACCAACTCCCATGTGTCCTTTTTCCCCTCCTGCTAAGGGATTCGGCTGGATACATCCTCATCAGCTGCACTGCCTTCTTGGCTGCTTGAGATATTTGCTTGGTGACCAGAAAGTGGCACAGAGGGGTGATTGAATGTGAACCCTTTGAAGCTCAGGCACGTTCCCAGTGAATGAGCTATCAGAAAAGCCACGCTTCTAAGCAGTCTGTGAGTGCTTTGCAAAACAACCAGGCTGTGAACAGAGGCACTGTGGGAGCTTATGCTCCGATTCTTTTAAATCTGAAGCTTCTTGTCCAGAGGATCAAAGTAGGTATATAGAGAAATACAGAATCAGTGTCTTGGAGTACAAGAGATGTCTAGAGAAGATGCTTGCTTTCCTTCTTGGCTCAGGCAGGGGAAGTTTGCCCAAACCACACCACTATTCTTATTAAGGATCTGATCTGGCTGTGTGCTGGAGAGCTTTGGCTTTTACACTCATCAGTGACTTTAGAACATCCAGTATTTTGCAAGAACGGATCGCCTGGCAGGGTCAGGCTCTGAAGCATTTGATGTCCAGTCCTCCCTTTGCTTTTAAACATGTTGCGCATCTGTTTGCAGAAGGATCAAGCTCAGTCCAGGACAAAACATCCTCAGGCCCTTTTCTGCTCAGTGCAGAATGCTAGGCTTTGCTTTTATTCTTCAGTGCACCCCTGTGGATCGCCTACTAGACTGTGGGCTGGACTGGAGCTATTCTACTTAGAACCTGTTTTAGATAACTTGAAAGAACCTCCTGAATCTCAGTAAAATCTAGGTTATTCCAGCCCCTTTCCTTCCTTTCAGTGGGCAGTTTGCATTGATTTCTTGGGCTGTAGGCAGTTCACAGCCATCTCCTCTCTGCAACTTTGCTGCTATTTTGCACTTTGAACTTCTCCTCCCGAGAGGGTGCGCAGTGTAAAACCCTATAGTTGAGCCCTGAGCACTTTGGCCGAGGGAAGAGGGATGTCATGGCTTCATGGCAATTATTATAATTGGAGAGACTTGTGGTAATTTAAATTAATACCCTTCATCTAAAACATATCCTCATCGCTCCCATACAAATAGAGGACTTGCTCCAGGAATTTTTGGATGTCATTCTTTGGCCTATGTTATGCAGGTCAGAGAATTTGGTCATAATGGTCCCTTTTGGCCTTAATGCCTAATAATCTATGAATCATTTCACTTAGTCCTGTGATCTGGTCCCCATTGTGTCACTAGCTCTTTTCAAAACAAAGCAACGGCACCATCTTCTCTTGCAGAATGGAAAGAATAGAAAATCAAGACAAGACAACCATGAAATAGTGAAGAGGCAGTCCAAGCACACCTCATTATCCAAAGACAACTGCTGATTTTCTTCCAATACTTCCAGTATATATTTTTCCAGTATTTGAGAGACGTTCCTCTGGAGGCTCAGGCACTAAAAAGCATGAAATTAGACACTTACAAAGGGTAACTCAATTCTACCTTCATCAGTAGCATGGAATTAATGGTTAACGGTATTTTATCTAACTGTAATTACATATTAAGTATAGTAATGAATGAATCTGAGAAACATAAGAGGCTTCTTATGCAAAAATATCCAAATTACTCAGTCCTTTCATTTTCCTAAATAGTCAATCAGCAACTTCATGAAAAAGGCTTGTAATAAAGGAGATTTCTGCATTTTCCTGCTTCTGCAGATATCCCAAGGAAGGCAGCATGCTTACCCCAGAAGTTCAGGGGTGCTTTTGTAGCCAAATTTATCTTTTTGTAACTAAATCAGGTGTCTGGGGCAATAGTTGCGATAATTTGACATATCAGAGGGTAAGAAACCTGACCTTAAAGCTGACTGACAGGAAGGAAATTTCTTGTTCTGTTCTCATCGTCAGTGTAAGGTGAGGTTTACGCGGGATGTGCATTTTAAACTTGTATTAGACTTGATTAGCACTGAAATGAACAGCAGTTGACCAAACGTATCTCTCAGGGTAAACTGTTTGGCCAGTTAATGAGCATTAGATTCAATTCATTTAAAGTGTATTATGTTTGCAGAACATTGTTAGTGCTGATTAACGTTCATCCGGAGCATCTCTCAGCAGAGCAATCCTCCTCCTACTGTCCCCAGAGAGCTTCAGAGACCACTGACAACAACCAACCTGTTTGCTTCCTGACCTAATTCACTGTCTCCTCTCAAAGGTTGTACTGGCAGATGCCACCGCTCTTTACCCATAATTAATGGATGTGGGAGAGTAATGTGGATATGCTGCTTTTCTGGAGAGATTCAGAGGCCTGACACCAGCAGATAGGACTGTGGGGTCCACTAAGAATCACAGTGCAATTCAGCAATCTATTCCCTGCAGAGACAGCAATAAGCCCTTGACAACTCTCTCACCACTGTTCTCCTAATTGCAAAACATAGCATCAAATCAGGACATAGCTTATTTTCCATGACCAGCATTATGGCCCAAAGTGTCACACTCACACTCTCCAGGAATAGCTAGAACATTATTCAATTAGATAAAACACAGGCTGGATCATGGGGTGACAAGAAAGGAACTGGGTAGGTTGGTACCAAGTTCCCAAACTCCAAACTAGTCCGAGTGGTAGCACCAGGAAAGCGGAGCTCAGAATGTGGAGAGAAAGAGAACAAAGCCTTTGACTGTGTCCAGTAAGTAGCTGCAACTTGACAACCCTCATTAGTGCCACTGGAGGAAACAGAAGGCCCCTGTGGACTTACACAATGTTCTACTCGTTGACACGATTCTCACGTACCACAAGGTCCCCTGCTCACTTAAGCGCTGGTTTACATCATTCCTCTCAGACTTGCTTGAGCCTGTATCGGACATACTCTCTCTCTCTCCATCCTCATTTCACACCCACTCCTCCATTTCCTTTTGTGACCACTCTCTGCCACCCTTTTTTGCAGTACCATCTGTCCAGGATGGACTTGGCTGCTTTTCCTTAACCAAAATTCTTCCTCAGAAGCCAGCATGCTATTTTAGCGAGTCTAAAATCAAAAACCAAGCTAATGATAAAAGGAAATACATCTTCCTTTCTGACTGCCCCTGGTTCAGAGTTCCCACCTGGCAGACATTTTTGATGCGCTGCCAAAAGATTGCTTCATCTGCTGGTTGTGCATTTCACTCCACAAGCCAATTCTTCCCCAGGTGTCTTTTACATGGGACCTTCCATGTCAAATGACAACCTGTCACCTTGTGTGAGGTAGTGGTGGCAGTTCAAAGTGAACAAGCTTGGAAGCACCAGGTTAGAAGGAAAAAAGCAGGGAGACTTTCAAGGCTGGAGGGGACTTTTCAAATCCCTGCCACCAAACTCCAAATGCTTGCTGTGATTAAGGGGAAAAAGAAAAAAAGCAAAGAGAGATAAATATTCTGCATGACAGATCTACAGCCCGTGCAAGTCAGCACAGCTCCGCTGCCATCTGGCTGGCTTCACCCGCAGAACTCCACCCCTTCCATGGGGAAAGTCCTACAAAGTACAGGCACACAGACACACAGGACACCTATCCCAAATGCAGTGCAAAAAAATATTCTAGCTCTATAAAATCAGTGTTCAGCTGCAGCGGTGCAGCGTAAACTTGCACCAGCTCTACACTCACATTAGCAAGTATATATAATATAAAGAAAAATCTCAAGAAAGGAAATCTCAGAACTAAAATTCAAGCCGAGTTACAGCCAGCTTCTCAATTCCCTCAGCACCCTTTACTTAGGCAACTTTCCAATTAGTGTCAATGAAAGTTTTGCCTGAGTAGCAACCAAGTAAAAATAGACTCAGAATATCAGGATCCGACCCAGAGCCTTTAATATACAGAAATAGACAGACCCACTCACAAACAAGCACAGAGAGGGCAAACCTCAGGAGTGATAACAAGCTTTGATTTTTCATCAGCCACAAAAATGTCAGCTATGCTCCCAGTACATTCCACAACAGAGCAATATTTATATTTGATCTCTGCAGTGGTTTCACGCTGCACATTACATAAGCCAGTCATTCCCCATACAGTAATGGAAACAGACGGCATTTGCCATGGTTTATTTTTTGCATCAGGCATTCTTTGGCAGATACTCATGGGAAACAATATGGCAGGGGAATGGCATTAGACTTCCCCTGTGCAAACACCAGGAAGGCTGTGAACAAGCAGTACAGGACTTTTGCTCTTTTTTTGGAACTGTTGCAAGAGCTAATGGCTCATTTTGCCTGCTTTGCGTAGCTGGAAAGTCTCATGTGTTAAGAGTGGAGTTTCACTAACAGAACAAATTTGGCCCTGATGCCCAGAAAGTGAACTCCCCTCCTTTTCCAAAGTATGAAGCAATAGAAGATTTTACTCGGCTCCTTCTACCTGTGTGGGTGAGATTCAAACAATACTCAGCACGAAATAACCCTTTCCACAATTACCATTATTCTCCTGGGATCCCTACTAGTAAAGCACCCTCCTGTAGAGAATGAGCCCAAAGATGGGTTGACTCATTCACTGAGCCCTAAACCCTGAAATAAATTACTAGGCAGAGTAAAATGGAGTTGGTAGTACTGTTCTTTGAGCTTTTGAAAACGGGCTTTCCCACACCAAAGTAGAATCACCCGAGCCTGGAATAAAAACCTCTCATCAGATCTGAGCAAGTCACTCTGTGCACGAGATACTGAATACCCTGGATCCCCCTCAGCACCGAGGAGCCAGAAGCACTTAGCATATGACAGACTGGGCCCTAAGCTCGTGATTACACAGAACATCTCTCCCTGTGTCTCACCTCACACTTGCACAGTGCTGACAGCCTTGCAGAGGGCTTGGCATCCACGGGACACTGTGCTCTGCAGTTTGCAAGTGCTGCCCAGCACTTCCTGGGCAGACTGTTAACATCCGATTCTGCAACAACAGGGTCAGAGGGAAAACTGTGGTGGAAGAACTTGAAGTATGTCCCTTGGTGATCTAGAAAGAGCTGCAGGAGGCCTTTGCAGGTTTTATTGGCAGGGATCAGAAGAGAGCAATGGGATTTAAGTCTGCCTCTTCTCTATAACCCATGGCAAGCTGTTTTTCTTGGTGCATAATTGCTTACAAACTCTGACGGAACGTAACGGCTGGAGTTTTAGCACGCCTTTTGCTTCCAGCAAACATGTGCGATTATTTTTTGCACTCTTGCTGGAAAGAACAGAGCAGACTGTACTCCAGGACTTTGACACCTTAGGACATATGATCAACATTCGCATGTGTCACACTCAGACTTACGCCAGCCTGTTAGCAGAACAGAAATAGTAAAGGCAACGAGATACACGCTGCATTTCCACAACCCTCCAGCTGTCAAGAGGAGCAGAGACGGACAGAAATAAGCTGGATGGAGGAGACAGGCCAAATCAGAAATAATCCATCATGTGCCATGGTTCCCAGATTCCTCAGGATCTTTTCCGAGGAACCTGATGTCAGGCATTGAGCATGTCAGTACGACTTGCACTTTGGTGATTTTCCATCTGTAGCTGCTGTTTCTGATATTACGCGCAGGGTTACCACTGACACGTATCACTTTATGAACAGCTGGAGGAGCAGTGGCCAACCTTCCTTCACGTACCAGAAGTTTTGTGCAGCCAAAACCTACAAAATGCACCACATCGTTCTACAAGCCTGGGAATACGTCACACAGGCAAGGACAGCAGCTCCACTGGGGTCCGACTGCTCTCGTGTGTGTTGGCATCAGGCTGTGCATGCAGTGATAGCAGGCTTAGTCCCCTCCTGGTTTATTTCCAGATAGATTTAAAGTCACAGAGAAGCCTCCAGAGCCCCACAGGCCCCCATGAGTGACTGGTTATGTGACCTCGTCCATGTGTGAGGAGTTGTACTTATGAGGCAGCTGTGGCTCCAGAGCCACATAATCGCCTTGAGGAATAGCAAGACATTAATGAGGGGAGTCACAAAAGCAGCCAAAGAAAGGTAGGTTTGTAGTTCTTTAGTCGAAGTGCAACATCTGGGCCACTTTTGAGGGGAGAGGAGCTCAGAGTTTTCAGTATCTGGTTTGATCAGCAAAATAGCGTTCAGAGAAAGCGCTAGCACAAGAAGAAAAGGATGCTACACAAATCTCCCTTCCACTTTGTCTGCTACCACTGTCTAAAGAGTCACATAAGATGGGGCACCCACTACTGCTACCTTCCTCCCTCCATCACATCACCATTGCATTTGGCCCTCAATGTAGGCAGCCACTTGTACCGCTCCCAGCTTTGCAGGAACATCCAAATACCTCTCAAAGTTGGAGATGATCTTAAAGGTGTCCAAAGGGTAAGGACAACCACCACACTGACCCTGTTCAATGGCATAGAGACCAGACTTGCATGGACAGACCCAGCTCCTCCTCTCTACCTACCTCTGCCACCAGCTTCCCTGCTTGGGAGCAAGTTCTCCTAGAAGATCCCTTTGTTAAAAGTTTTTGGAAGCAACAAAAGCCCCAAACCCATACAGGTTCCTCCATCCGTAAACAGTAGAGACAACGCTTCTTTTCTGCCTCAAACCTGGCCATCAGTCTTGTCCTGCTCATTCCCTCTAAGGCAGATGCCAAATTCCTGCAGATCACCCATGGCACTACACATGGCTTCCAGCCAGTCCTGGCCTGACATCGAAATGGAGAAGGAACCCAGAACGTGTTCCTGCCCTGGAGAAGTGTCTCCACAAAACGATTCCACAGAAATTGAAGTCTGGATCACCCCCAGTGCACACACACATTTCACCATCACTTTTCCACTCCCTCTTCATTGCCATTTCTATCCATTCACAACATGTTAGACATTTAATGTAGTTATGAGAAGAAAAGGATCCATGCAAATGAGGCAGTTAAAAATTAAATTGGTACAGTTAAGATTATTTTGGAAAGCAGAATGTCCTCCAGGAAACAATAGTATTAATGACTAGCCAGTTATTTCTGTTTGCCATATGCCTGCAGATACAGCACCGCAAGCATTAGAAGGTGTAGAAAGATGCAACTCTCATACATTCAGGAGTAAGAGACTCAAGGTTAGCCGAGTAGCCACTGAACAACACACTGAACTAAATTACACTGAATTAAAAGGTACCCAAAAATCTCAATCAACTGAAGAAAACATGGCCACATTTCTTGGCCACATGTCCCTGATGAACTTGTTGTTCCCTTCTGTCATTTAATCCCAGCTTTTCCTAAGTGATCAAAGAGTGCTTCAAAGGAGACTGCTCACTAAAGTGCCCAGATGCTGCACAGCCCTCCTGTTCCAAATTTAACACCTCCTTTCATACCATGAAAAGGGTCTTACGGTCATCTTTTAGGTGCCAAACAATCCTTTGCAGCATTTACAGCAACAAGTTCACCGTTTCTCCAGTTCTTGTCTCTATCCAGGAACTTTGTTTTTTATTTTAAAAACCTTCTTTTTTGATTTCCAATGGGTTTCTTTTCCTTGTCCTTTCCCTCATTGATATTTAATGTTCTTCCACAAAGTCATGTTGCCCTCCTCTGTTGCTCATTTCTTTTTGCAAGTGAAGTTGCCCTCCTTTTTCCCACCCCCAAGCCTTACAAGCTCCTTTTCTGTTCTCATTCCGTTGTTGCAATCGAATTAGTCTAGCACAGGACTCTCCTCAAATCTCAGCCCTCTCCCTGCACAAGTGCGCTCCTAGTTCACACGAAAAGAATTAGGTCACCTGATTCCAAGTGTATGCAGCAAAAGCTACAGCAGCAGATGTTACAGCAACACAGAACTACAGGCTGTTCAGTGATTTGGCTTACCATGACCTGCTTTTGAGTCACTATCTGTATTACTGGTGTCCTGAGAAGCAGGGGCTTGGTTTAAAAAAAAAAAAAAAAAAAAGAAAGAAAGAAAAACACCCCACATGTATACAAAGCTCCATGCAGAGTTACATGGCTGAAGTGCTCATACAGTCAAAGAAAAGAGCAAAAGAAAAGACGTTTGTGCAGAATAATACAGAGTTGCCACCACCAGCATGGATTTCAAGCCATAATGGTAACTTATGCCTTCTGAGGATTAGGTGGAGGGTTCAGCACACATTTCAATACAACAACAAAACCACACTTCCTCTGGACTGGGGTAGCCAAGCCATGGCCATCACTGGTTTGTACAGCTTAGTTTCACCACTGCCAAGTACTTGTTGCTGTCATCGATGCCAAATCAAAAATGTTTGTCAAAGCTTGAACTAGACCAGTAAAAATTGGTGTGAACTAACCACGAGTGCCACACTGCTCAGTTAGCAGAATTGGGTTTCTGCAAAGTAAAATAGCATCCCCTTATTTCAGAGAGAGTTCTCCCATCAGTGCCTCATCTGCTAGTAAGAATGAAGGTGACAGTAGGACCACAACTACTGCAGGATCACCATTAGAGAGGTTATTTGGCTTTTTTTTCTGATATAATTCTGTTGCTTACAAGCATAGGAACTGTAGATTTCACCAGGGCCCACAGGAGAAGAAAGCTGCACCTCTCTCCCTGCCTCATTCCCTGCTCCCTAGCACTACCACGTGATGAAAGGACCAGACAATTCAGTCCTCCGTATCTTTGGCTATTTATTCTCTCACGTATCACAAGCCAGCAGAGGTGGTCTCAGAAACATAACCTTTTAGTAAAAGTGAATAGCAACAAGCTATTCTATCTAGAGGCATTTTTGGAAACAATCCCTTTGCTTCTTAATTAGGAAACTCAACACCCTCTAAAGTCAACAATACAACCTATTGCCACTAATTCCCAGCTCTGGCAAAGAAGCTGAGGTTCATATTTCTAATCAGATCCACCACCAATTTTGGTTTCCGAGTGCCTCACTTGGACCCAGCAGAGAACCCCAGAGAAGAATCCAGGCACGGATATTCCATAGCATCAGCATGCTTGTTTTTTTAAAGGAACTTCATTTAACTTGCTCTCACCCAAACCTTTTACCCCTTTAAATAAAACTTTTCAGCAGTTTAATTCCAGCTCCAATTCCTCTCTCCGTCTCTTGTGGGGCCCTCTTGAAAGTCATGGACTCGCCAACATTAGGGATTAGACCGTACATGGCTGTCCTAGCACAGAACAGAGAGAACATCATGTAATTTCCATTTTTCTCCCGGTTGTGCTCTTTCAAAGCCCCACACTACTTATGGTTTCCACGCTACATATTCTTCTGCCCGTTACCATGGTGCAGCCACTGGTTTGTCATTAATATTGTGGGTAACTTCAGATCCTTGACCTCAGGGCTTTCAGAGCTTTTCATGGTGTATTTTCCTCTTGATTGAATTGCTCTGCATTCCCAAGCACAGCTAAAACAAAAATAAAACGCTGCTGCTTTTGAATGGGGAAAATTCATTTCACAAAGACAGGCTAGCAAAGGCTGGAAACCCATTGAAGAACAGCAGATTAAAAGGAAAACAGTCATTCTCTGCAGACGCAGCGACTGTGGCGTGGATTTAAATTTACCTACAGCACCCGAGTCAAGCTATGGCCGCCGGGGTCCACACATGAACTCAATATCTGGCCCAATTCTGACTCTAATAATATGCCACCCCGCTGCCAGAGGACCTCAAATCATTCTATAAATTCTCATCCATGAAGTTTCACAACAGTTTTGAGAAGTGCAGAGCTACTCGTTCCCATATTGCGGATGAGAAGATCGTGGTACAGAAACAGTTCACTAAATGACAGATACAGCTCATGGCTTCCCGTGCATTTGCCCTACCTTGATTTATGTTCTTGCCTTCAGCGGCTACGTGAGTATTTGCACATTGAGGGACACCTTACTCCCGCAGTGGACCTGTGCAAATGCTTTTGTGCCTACAGTTTTTCCTATCTGTTTGTCTCTATACTCAAACTTTGAAATTATTGAGAGCAGAATTTAATCTTAAGTATTTTTTAATGCTAATGACAATTCTCACTTCAGAAAGCAGGCCATTTTAAAAGTCCTTTTGAAATCAGTAAGGTCACACATACTAGACTAAGTCTGTGGTATCCCTCCTTAACAGAAGTATGATATTTTTTTCAGTCTGAAGGAAATAGCCATTACTATGGAAAATATGCTAATTGTCATATCAACAGCTAATTGCCAAAGCTAAACTACCCCTCAAATTGATAGATTTAAAAAACTGCCTATACGTAAAGATTTTGCTTTCATACCAGCTCTTTCTGTTAAATGAGCTTTCAGAAACATGGATTTGCATTAAGAAGGTCAAAACCATCACATTTCTGAAGAACCAACCCTCCCACTCAGCCTGGTGGTAGTTTACTTGGTGAAGGGCCCTTCAGGATATAAAAACCCAAAGGAACAGCAGCACTAGCATTTCCTTCTTTCTTTAAGGTTTTATTTGTTTAAAGAGTAAAATGCATTTATCACCTTTTTAAAGAAGATGCTTCAGAAGCTGCGGACAAAGAGCCTGAATCTACGTGTGATGCAATACAGCACACATCGCAGTTTTATGCACTTAAAAATGCCTAATAGTAGGTCTGAGGATGACAATAACCACTCGATTGTATCAGAATCAATACAAACACCCACCTGGAAAAATAAAAAGCGGCAAATGGACAGTAAGATGCAAAGCCTGAGGGTTTTTCTGCAAATGTTGGGAGTGCAAAGAACAAGTGAAAGAGAGAAGGAAAAGTAGCATAAAGATACATCCATCCTCCTCAGATTTGAAGCTTGATTGAGCTCATGTTACCACTGAAGCAATATGAGGACTGTTCTCATTTCAAGTCTGTGTCCTCTAGTTCCCTTACAGGGCCAGAAAGCCCTGTCCTGACGAGAGAGCGCAGCCATATCACACAACGTTTAGGGACAAAATCCTCTTCCTGCCACGGACACATCCCTCTCGCCAGAGTCTGGGAGTAAAGCCAATCCCACAACTTCTTCCCAGCAGAATAAGGACTCCCTTTACGGTTTGCTCAGTCAAGAGGACACTCCAGCTGGCTGTGCTCCCTCGAGAGGCCTTCGCTCCTGTGTATCTGCCTTGCCAGGCCAGTTATATCAGTCGCTCTTTTACTATTGCAGTGAGGGTGAGTTTGCTGTAAGATCCCCCAGGCAGCCCATTTGAAAGCCTCTCATTGGGAAGGCCGGTCACATTCCACTTTAGACAAAAACGCTGCCTGACAAACAGCCTTGTTCCTCAGATCCCCGGCTGGAATAGGGGAAATAAAAAAAAGAAAGAAAAAGAAAAGAAAAAGGGCTGTGAAATCCCATAGCTCCTCAGGGAAAAATGTCCATGTGTGTGTCAGTGTGCCTCATGACTTGTAGAAGGACTGTACATGACATTTACTCTCATAAAAGCCATTAGAAGTATAAATGACAAAAATCTTATGTTGAGGAATACAGTAGAAATAAGGGAAAGTGCCAGATATCCCTTCCTGAGTTAAATCCTGTCAGACACTGAACGTTGCCACCTGCTTATGAATACAGCAGTTAAAACTCCAAGATAATAATTTAGTTTTCCTCATATTATCAGCCCCATACTCACATTCAAGATGTTCTCTTTTGATCCAGGTACCAGACTGCTGCTTCTGGCTATCAGAAATGGTTGGGGTTTGTTTTTGACTTTTTGTGGTGTTGTTTGTTTGTTTTTTTGTTTGGTTGATTTTTTATTGCATTTATGAACAAAATAATGCTGCAAACGGGATCTCTGTCTATGCATTGCAAAATGCCGCATCTGTTCCCACACAATAAATCAGGCAGGATTAGACTAATAAGCTCTGCTGTAAATCAGATTCTAAGCATCAGTACTATGCTTAACTAGAGCAAAATGCAGGACACCTACAGAAAGCAAGCTGCCTGGCCTTTTCCAGGCCTAAATCCATCCATCCATCCCTCCCAGAGTAGAACCAGTGCTATCATGAAGCATATGGGGGCTTTCCATCTCCATTACTAGGGCTGTGTCAGTGTCCAGAACAGGGACCTAATGTGACTTTTGAGTCCAGAGAACGCACCTGAACCCAAATCTTCTTTTACTGTGCTGACACACCTCAGCACACACCTCCTTCTGTCTTTTCAAATGCACTGACCTAATTTTAAGAGATGAATGCAACTGATAGCATTGCATGGAAAAGTCATTGCAGATGCCTGTTAACACCCTCACGGAGCTATTGTTCTAGCCAAGGTTGTATGTGACTCTTAAACATAAGAAAATAAGAACTTAATATGTATTTAATTTCCATACTACATATATTTTTGCTACCCTTTGTGCTTTAGAGGGGTCAGGATTCAGCATGTCCATAGAACTGCATCTCTTTATCATAGGTGAAAGAGATTAATGAGCCTCAAATCAGAATTTTTCATTTGGAAGCATCTCATAAGGCAAGCTTTCTCTCACATGGAGAACATGATACTGGAATGGAAATAGATTAACCCATTTTATAAATTGGCATGAATCAAGGTAAACAGCAGGCATTGAACAGATTCCAGTTGTGGTGTTGTATGCTTCACATACTGGATGATGATACAATTTAATCACTCTTGATTAACTAATTTTGTTAGCATCTACAGCAGTCATCTATGAGTGCCTTGAGGTCTCAAATTATTTCTCTACCAAAGTTATGGCCTACTTATACATCATTCAATTACCTAACAGTGACAATAAAAATGACACCTGGTAGTTAAACTGCAATGCTGAAAGTCAGGAAGTAGGAATTTTGTCCAAACTCTGTTACTCACTTAAGCCACAGTTTCTTCATACCCCCTAATTTGGGGAGTCCTGTTTCAGATAATCAAGCTCTCTGACATGAAGAGAAAATACAGAAACTCAACAAATAAATCCCTTAGTGCTTCCAAGTAAGCCCTCAAATACGGTAGAGAGTCATAGAATTCAATTCTGCTATGATTTTTTAGCTGTTATATCAGATAGCACAACCTTCATTCACCAGCTGATTCCAGTCTGATATTCCCAAAAAGATGCCTGAAACACTTGCAGTGCAGATCCCTCTCTCCTGATCCAGCATCCCATGCATTAAATGCACTGTGATAACCACTCAGCTATGTTTCTTATGTGGAATCAAGAGGAGAGGCCATAGCTTTGCCCTGCTTAGGGTTGGGCCACTTAGTAGCCCTGAGGCCAGAGGAGCCCACCCCAAAAAAGAAAATCCCCAGATGCATCTGTATGGTGAGGAATCCCACAGCGTTCTGCATCACGCAGTGGAGGCAGGGGCGGGGGGAGAGCTCTGCAGAACAGGGACGACCAGCAACCAGTCTGCGTGTCTATCTCACACAGACTCCTACAGATCTAATGAACAGAAACAGATTTTAGCTCCTCTGTGGCAAAAGGCTGCACAACTCTCCATTCTTAGCTGTTCTCTACTGTAGCAGAGCAAGACACTGTTCTTACGGGTTGTTTTTAATCCTGTAGCCTGGTTAAAAGGGTACACTGTTCCACCAAAAACAGTTTGGGTTCTGGAAAGCAAAGTTAAAAGCAGAACTCCATGCTGAAGCTAGAACAAGGTGAATCCTTTATACAGTGGCACCTACCCATGGTATAGTTTTCGAGCATGAAAAATGAAACCAGATGAGTTTTGCACAAAGCTTTTGTATGTGTCTGTGTCTGATGTGCTCTGTGAATCTTTCGTCACAGCTCAAAGTGCTGTCCTCGCAAAGAGACAATCTTTTCCCTTTCCTTAACTGTGTTTTATGGTTTTATTCTAATTTTACAACACAATCTGTGACAACCGGTCACACGGTGTGTCTGGGTTGAATAAAGCCCAAGGACTCTTTGCCAAGCCTCTATGCAATGTGCTGAGCTTAATGAAATGTGTCAGCTCCACTGTGAATCGTGCATTCACAGAACTGAATGAACCTGAGTTTTCAAGGAAAACTTAGGGAATACATAACTGCACACAGTAAATCCCAGGGGGGTGGGGGGGAGTGGATGAAGAGAGGAGAGGAATCCAAGAGAAACACTCAACAGCTCTACTAATAGCAAAATAGATCCTGATAGCTGGAACTTAATCAACCTGTTTGAGTAATGATTTAAAACTATCGGCCGCAGCTGAGGCTGCAGGGGAGAACAAGTACAGGTCAGTGGCTGAGTTAAAATACTAGGTCCCACTGGCCTGGGTTATAGCGCAACTCTGCCACATACTTCCAGCACAATCCCAAATTACATCATTTTGAGGCCTCTCTCCCATTTATGTAATGGGAACAAAAGTACTTCCTTCTGGCTCAGTTTGCTTTTGTTACCTATAGAGGTTATCAGCCCAGGAGGACAGTGACCACTCCTGAATGCACAACAGTGCCTACCTGGTACTTGAAGTTATCACCTTTGGGAGAGGTTAACGATCCACGAGAGTCCTGGGCCTGCAACAGAACATTGCAAGGCACACAAAGCAAAGTGCATAACATAAAATGGATTGACTTTACTTTTCTCTCCACCCAATGATGCAGAAATGAGGACCCTGATGAAGATGGAAAATGCTAATTTTGACAGAAAACAAGAAAAGTTCAAGATTTTCCTGCATCGTGTCTTTCTGTGAAAGTCACGGTCCCATTGCATTTCTCTTCCTTGTAGATCCTTGCTAGAAGCCAGTCTTTCAGTAAATAAATTAATTACTTGAATCTTCCTTGGAAACAAAAAGGAAACATGAGTCCACAGCCATCCTTGACAATCCCATAGCATATGATCTGGGAATTTTTCTGACATAAGAGACTCACAGGGTTCCCCCTGGTTAAATTGTTACTCTAACTGCTATAAAGGAGGTGCTCTGTTTTCCTCTTCCACTATGTTTTCCGTTACCTGTCAGCTGAACTGCCACAAATCCAGACCTAGCCATGTCATACGTGAGCACTCTGCTACAAAGCAGGCAAATCTGCAACAAGGCACATGAGGTCCATGGCTGGGCCCTGCTGCAGTTTGCTGTCAAAGTCGGTCTGACGTTTCTGGATCAGCCAAGAAGCCATCTGATCTTGTCACGTAAGTTTAACCAGGAAAACAGCAAACGCAGCACTTGCACACACACTGTAAAACAGGATGCCAAAACATGGATGTCCTTTGGGATAGAGTTAAAAGTCAAAGACAGAAGTCCCAGATGTGTGAATATTGCTTTCAATGTATTCTACCTCTCACCTCGGAAGTGCTTGACTACGGAATTAAGCTTTAGATAAGAAGAGGCTGTTATTCTGTTTTACATTAAGAGGAAAAAGAAGGTTACATGGGTCCTGTAAACCTTACACCTGTGTTGGGATCAGAAATAAAACCCCAGATATCTTTGCTCCACTCCTTGGCTTTAGCCCAAAGCCAGATTTTTCCACCTCCTAACACAAGCCCCGAAGAAACGTGCTCAAGAAGAGAATCTTCCCCTGCAACCAGAGTCCCCAGCTGGAAACACATCTTTGAACTGTGCCAACCTGCCACACGTGCTAACAATGGAAAAACCAACAAAAAAAGTCACGGGCATTTAAGAAGCACGCTTTCATATGTGGCCCAGTGCCTCCTTTTTGCACCTGAACCAACCACACCATCCTCCTTGTCCCTGAACTCTCCTTCTCCCTCCACATCTGTTGCCTGCAAATCTTCCTGTCATCACCTCCTTTTTAAAATGCCAAGGCCTGGACTGCATCCCCACTGCTTCAGGTCATGATCACTTCTGGCCATGGAGAACAGCAAACTCTCCTACTCTCATGAACCACCCCAGTTGCCCATGACACTGATGTCACCAGGTGCCGTGTGTAATTTCCCCGCCTTCTCAGCCCGTGCAGAGGGGTCGGACAAGGGCTAGTCCCAGCCTCATCAGAGCAGACACAGAGCCTCGTAGATTCAACTGCATCAGAACTATGAAATCCCAAGTCATGGAATGGTGTCTAATGCAGTGCCAGTGGGATCCAGGCCAGGACCCACTACCCCTTTATTTCACCAGTAAATCTTTGATCTTGCCTTGCCTGCAATATCTTATCAACACCCCACTGTTTCTGGGAGCCAGTTTAAAATAATCTTTTTGGATTTTCTACTTCTCTCCCTCTCTCTCATCGCTCCCTCTATTTCCAGTTCTTCTGTCATGACGCAAATGCACATGGTGCAAGACCCTTCCATTGTCCGTAAAGCCACAGGGTCTTCCTCTCGTCTTCTGCTAACGCATCTGTGAATATTCAAATATATTCTGTATATTTTTAACCAAAGCATTATATAATTACCAGAATCTATTCTCCGTCATCTTGTACATCATTCTGGAAGTGATTTGGGGTGAGATTTATTATAGGCTGCTGTAGTGTGTTCTTTGTTGAGCCTAATGAAAGCAGGACTTACTCAGGAGAAAGGATTAATGTAAGTGTCCTGTATCTCAGCTATAACAATTCTTTTAATCCATATGTTTGTAGATAAGCCAACCTGTTCCATTCTAAAGACCCGTACAAGGAATACATTTTTCAAACAAATTCTCAGAAGGATACTTTTCTCCAGCATCTCTGGCTCAAAGGGGCTAAGTGAGGTGATGGAGTTCTGAATCTTACATCTTACTCTGGAAGTGCCCTGGATGATGGTTGGGTTCTGAGTTTGTAGAAGTGGTTTTAATTACTAAGGGAAAAAAAACTGAAGTCAAAGCTGTGCCAACTGCCAGAGCTTCCAGAGGACTGACTACATTCACAAATCTTGTAATCTTTTTATGTTCATTATGAGAATACTACCAAAAAAAAGGCAATCAGATCTTGGCCAACAAATTAAATGCTTATTCAAGGATTAATTCATATCATCTGTACTCCATTAGATGTTCTTTTTTGCCAGGGAATACAATGCAGTATTTTCAGGGGGAATAGCTGCTCCTGTTGCCAAGAGCTTGCAATTACTGGTTCTTGCAGCATTGATATGGGAGTCACTGAGCTATGGGCACAGCTACAGCAGATAGTGTAGCAATATACAGTGTGAAACACACAGAGCAAGTCTGCTTCCTTCTGATGTTAAAAGGTACTGATCATGACTCTGAGATACAGCCAAGTGACAAGGGGGAAGCAAACCTGTAAACCAATAAAAGTTTATCTTTTGTTTTATCATGAAGGGAACAATTTGTTGCTGCTGGGTTTGTTTTTTTCTCCCCCAACTACAAGTACACCAAGACTTCATTTGAAAATCAGAAGATACGGCTGAGGGAAGTGTCACTTAATTTTGATGAATCTAATCTGAAGTATCGTAACAGGGCAGCCTTTCCAAGAATAAATGCGTGGTACTGCTAAAGGCAGATCACCAGAGTAATGATGAGGAGAAAAAAAAAAAAAAAAATCAGCTTCCCTAATCAATCTGTGATTCTTTTCAGAATATACAGTGCCAGGATGCACTTCTACTATCCTTCCTACTTTTACATTTGCTAAACATGAAGATTTTACCTTTTTTTTTACCTCCACACCAAAGGCAAGCACTGTAGTGCCTACATTTTGGGACCTTATGGGTAGATGTTGGATGGGTGCGTGTACAAGAGTGAGATTTATGAAAGTCACCATGTTCAGTGCAGAATTGCCTACATTAGCTCATAGGAAATCATAACTATTTATTTTTTTCCACTTAGGGAGTTGTTAATACTGGATTTCAAGGACAAGGGCAATTACACAATGCAGAGGTGTTTGCACCTTAATTGTATTTAACTCCTGATGCCTTTTCTGTGCAAACACTTCTAGAGACATCATAGCAATAAATCAAAAACAATGCTTAAATATTCAAGACTCAATATTTTCATTGGGTTTTGTTTGGTTGTTTGTTTTTTTTTTTAACCAGAGTTCCTCACATAGGAAGCACAAAGAACACAGAAGTAAGTCTTTTGTGTAAAAACTGATGGCAGGTAAATAACAAAAATAGTACTGCAAAAGCAAACACAGAGCACATCCAGGAGAATGGGGAGATAATTCCAACTGTTACACTGATCTTGAGAATTCAGCTGATGAGAGGTAGGGTGGCTAATACACTGCACCCCAGATTTAGGTAGACAGGTCTTGCTAGTGGAACATAGGGTCGTTTCCAGATGTTCTACTGTATTCGTGTTATTGAAAGACAAGAATTTACAGATGTCACAGAATTCACCTGCACTTATATTACGTGATATTTACAATGAACAAGTCACCATGAAATCTAGGTGCCACACTGCCACATAGTATAACCTCCCTCAGTTGCTTTGTCTGAGGCCCAAATCAAAAACAAATGGCATCCTTCTGTTGGCTTCCCTAAGCACTGGCAACAACCCTACTTGCATTTGGCTCCCTGTGGAAGCTTTTTACTATGAAGTCGACATTTTAAATGGTTGAAGGGCAGAACTAAGTAATGGAAAGTTGTTGGTTTTTTGCTGTGGAAGCTATACAAAATCTGGGCTACTTAGCCAGGCTTTTAGATATACAAGTAAATATGCAGTTTGTACTCAAAACAATTTTTTGTAAACTTACTTTCTGCTAGATAGATGGAGAATTAGTCTCTACTCCCCACTATGATGTGCATTGCCCATTTCTCTCACTAGTGTTTCAGAAGTAAAGAGGGGAAATGCAATTGCTCTCTTTAATGAGTTGCTGTTATTCTTATTCTCATTATGATGCCTAATAAAAATTAAGCTTTTATTTTCCTGAACTCTCTCCTTCAGGAAATGCCAGCCAAACATAACCCAGCAAAAGCAAACATCATGTTTGCCTTGGCTTCTGGGGTGCACCAGGTTCCCAGAAGGAGGGCAGAAAAAAATACTGGGGCCTAGGCACACAGCCTGGCTTGAAAATTGGGCAGTGTCTAAAGCTAGCTTGCAGATATTGGAAGTCAAACCGGTATTGTGGGCTTTGCCAAGTCTGGCGCTTTTCCTTTACTTTCCCAAGCCCATGGTAGTCACATAAATTTGTGTACCTGAGAAATGTTTGAGCGCATCCAAGGTGGTTATGCAAATATCCTCTCTTATGTTCTGTTGCAAATACATGTATTGAAATAACCTCTTGTAAAGGCTTTACAGACATCAACATTTTGGGATTAATTACCAAAAGTCAACAATTTTCCTGCCTTACTATACATTAATATAACCAAATAGCCGCATCTACTTGTCAAGCAGCATTAAAAGATAGGGTGCCATGCCAGGTTTGTGAAGAACATTTTGGACACCATGCTCTCTGGTTTTGGTCCATGCATTGTAAACAAGAGGCCACCCTTATTCTTCAAATTCGCCCCTGATGAAATGGGTTCATACTATAAAACACTCCAACTTAAATTACATGGTTTTATTTTGTGCATTAAAAATTCCAGAGCGTGATTCATCCTCTTGTCACTGTGTTTTAAGATGAATACAACTCCCCAAGGAGTGGAGTCACACCAAACTGGGGCGCTAAAACAGGCTTTTAGGCAGCACTTGTTTTTACTAACTCCATTCTCTAAGCAACTTCTAATTTCACTGAGAGTGAACCACAAAATTATCCCATTCCATGACGTTTATTTGTGAAAATCTCACAATCTAAGTGTGGATTCCTTGAGATTGTACTAAACCCCCACACAAACTCAAGCAAATCACAAAAAGGGTGTGAATGCTAGAATGCATTCCTACTCCAAAATCTTCTGCTGGGAATGCAACATGAAAATGAGGATGGGTTTAAGAACCATGTGCCCAAGCAGCTTTCTCCCAGGACAAGAAAACTTTAAGATTTGATCTTTGGATAAATAAATTTGGCCTGGTTTTCAGTCATATCCATTGTTTAAACAACCAATTCCTACGAATGCAGAAGGTCTTAAAATAAGGGTACGTATGCTAAGCCCACATTTTTCAGGATATACAAGCATAACCTGGTAATTCCTCTGTCTGTCCCTATCTTAATCAGGATAGCGAAGTAGATATAAATGTGACAGGAAAATGTGATTGCACATCCTGCCTTTTCCAACGGACTCAGCTGTTTCTTGCCCCCATCAGTCACTTCTCTATGGCCTATCGTTTGAGTCCCTTCTCTGAGATTCTGTCTGAAAAACGTTTATTAATTTACATTGGCTTCACAGCTGCTAAGGCATACAGTTCCCTGCAAATCACGTGAACTTGTGCACTTCAGAAAATCCAAATCAGGTCAGAGTTGGAGAGTCTTACTTGGTTCTGAATGTATGTCCCAAAATCTCTGTACGTTATCACGCTAGACTAGAAAACTTTCAGCATAACTACTCCTTCCTAACAGAAGAAATCTCCAGTGTTGCTGTATCAGACTACTTTTACCATATACTTCTTTTTAATGCAGATATGTTTTCATTAGCACAATACTGATATGAAACATTCTGGGCCTTTGCAATGAAAATCTAAGGGGAGATTAAAAAAGAGGGGAAAAAAAATATCTCATTCAAGCATAACAGTCAAACTTCATTTGAGTTAATACCTCTAACATTGTGACCAGAAATAATTTTCCACAGAAATGCCAGCAGAAGACTAAAGAGGTAAGTGGAAGACATTATTCCCAGACTGCAATCTCACCTCTACCACTGACTTGTTCAGTGTTTTCATGTGGGGTACTTAACCCTTGGTTACACCACCTTCCCCACTGGCAAATGAACATAAGGATATTGAATGTCCTGGGCAAGGCTCAGGTAAATAGTTATCTTCTGCCAAACGTTTCCAAGGCAAGCCCTGTACTTGCATAAAATATTCTATATGCTACCCATATGTTCACTCCTACCTCCATTTTGCTAGTGCTGGCAACTCTGATATTTTTTTTTTCATATTCCTCATATTCCTTTTTCCAGGGACGCACAAACTATACTACAAATCGTGGAATCTGCCTCTAATAAATATTTATAAATCTACCTCATTCTTGATCAAGATCCTTACTTAAAATCAACTCTGCCATAAAATCACCCTAAAACATGACAATGACAAGGCAAGCCCATAAGCTGAAACCTTCTCCTATTATGCCAAAATCGGCTATGTCTGCACTGCAACAGAGATGTAAAAGGGAGGTGTCTGATTTATTACTGCTCCATATTTGCATGAGCTGGTGGCTCCCTATGTACATGTACATGGGAGAAAGTAGCCTGGATCCAAGTAAGCTGACATCAGGTTTGAAACAAGCCAGAGGAAAAAGTTTTCCATGCTACACAAATTCTAGAGCTTGTAACCACGTGATATGAGTTCAAAATGGGATTAAAGATGGAGTCACAGTCTATTAAATCTCCAACTCGGGATATGTCTAACCTGCCAGTCAGTGTTGTATCAGGGGACAGACCACTCAACACACACCCTGCTCCCTAATCTCTTCCTTCCAGCCTTTGTTACCAGTCATTGTCAGAGAGGACGTCAGTGTAGATAAACCTTTGCTCTCACCCAGTAGCATATCCCTTATATTTTTAGGTAAACTAGTAAGGCCTGCCTTTCAGCAAGAGCGTATTACCTCTGGCACAATATCATGCTATATTGCTTCTAGCACTGTCACAGCCTTCACTGAGCTCGGCACCCCTGCATGCTGTCTTGTAATGTTCCTGTGCTTCTTGTCCCCACTTACTTGCTGATATGTTTTATTTAGCATGCACTTTATAGGGAGCAGGACACTTACTTGGTCCTACATTTACTGAACGGCCAATACGATTATGTATAAATATTAAGCCTAGAAGGTACTAAAGTAAGCTGTGAGAAAAAGCCCCTGTGGAGAGAACACATGCAGGCCCAGCTTCCAGACCCCTCAATCCATCCCACAAGGCTATCTGACACGATAAACACCATAAATAGAAATGACTTGTTCTAAGCAATAGCTGTTAAACCAATAAACATCCAAAACTTCGGAGAAAAACCACTATTTTTCCTCACTTATCAAACAAGACTCTGTATCTTTTTTTTTTTTTTTTTTTCCTCCCCCTTTTTAAACAAGTTCAGTTTGTGAAGACTGAAGAAAAACAAGACGTCCTTTCAAATCCCTTCTCTGGATCAAACCTCATTAGGATTTGATGTCAATGGTGCATAGAAGGCTGACCACTGCCAGCAGAAGTATTTGGCAGCCTGACTGTTACATAATACAATCCTGTCTTTCACAGAAGAGAGATCGCTATGCTACTAAACGTGCTAAAATTTAACCCGCTGCTTTGCTCCATCCAGCCAAAACAACTCTGTGCATTTTCCATAGTACTAAACGATGGCTATTAAAAAAAGTAAGGCATCTGCTTGAGAAACAAAATACCCAGAAATACTAAAAACACGTATAGGTATTTATTTAAGGAAGTACACATTTCCCTTTCCCTACCTCTGACCGAAAATTGGTCTGAGAAGGGAGAGGTTTGTCTCTAAAAGCAAGAGGAGTATTTGAAAAAAACCTGTATGTCTATTACAAAAAAATGTACTAATGAATAGAAAATAAGTGTTACTCTCAAACTGTGTCACTGCTTCATGGAAATGTCTGGATTCAGAACTCTGGAAACACAGAATGTTTTCCAAGGCTGTTTACAGTAAGATGAGTTTTCAGCTCCCATGAGTAGGAAGAAAATGTCTAACTTCAACTTTTTTTTCCAGAATGGCTTTTTTTTTGCTGTGCCTGTGTATTCTGTGATGCTAAAAAACCTGTATCAGCTTTGAGTGGTGTAAATCAGGGGCACTTTTAGTTCTGTTCATAGTTTCTGCCAAAAAACTGACATGGTAATTTACAGTGCCAGATGCTGACAGGTGATATTCCCACTGAATCCAACAGCCTATGTAATTTTACCCAGCCATCCCTGGACCAGCCCCAATATCTTGCATTCAGCTAATTAATACCTTCCAGCAAAAGTGATATCGACAAATCTGGGAAAGAGAAATCCCAGTTATGGGACTGAAACTGGAAGAAAGGCCCTCAGAATTGCCCTGGAGGGAACCAAATGGAAAGAGTCCAGGAGGCCCAGCTCTACCCGGTCAGTTTACAGTCACCAGTAAAAATTACCCAATGGGCACTTCTCAGGGAGCTGGAGGAATATTTTGGGGCTATAAATTCATACTCAAACATAGTGGTAAGGGCAACTGTGGAGTAGAGCAGTGGGGACAGTTGTGCACTCAATTCCACATTGAAGACATCGAGCGTGGTGTGACCAACCATCTCTCTATTCTGGCTAGTGTGAGGCAGACAAAATCCTTCTCCAGAAATTCCTGGTGTCAGCTGCAGCTGGAAGACAGGTTAGAGATACAGATATTTCTTTACGCACGTAGCACATGCTGGAATTGCTTGCATACCCTGCCTTGGGCTCCTACAATAACAAAGACTGATGCTGAAGAAGACTGCTTTCTGTGAGCCCCTCTGATAGAAAAGTCAATAGAGGACAGTGATTTATATAGTCTGAATTATCCACTGAATGATTTTCTCCATCCACTAAGACCAGAAGGCTAGAGACCACAGTGACCAAAGTCCTAGGGCTCAAGCACCCCTCTGAGAACATACCAGCCCAAATGCCCTCGTCTAGGCAAACACAACAAGCGAAGTGCCATCTCCTAGTGGACACAGGCCAAGTTGGCCTGTGTCACTAGAGTATTCCCATTTAGAGATGGTGTTAACATAGTGTCTAGCAAAGTTCTCCTCAGCACAGCCTGAAGATCATCTCCTAGTGCTCCTTCAAATCCACTCGGATGGAGTCCTTTATGTTTTCAATTGAGCTGTGTCTTTCATGGGTGGCCATTTTATCACATAGAGGGAGGAGGGCAAGAGGAGGGAATGTAGGTGGGAAGAGTTACTTAGCTTTAGGAAAACTTAGTTTGCTTGTTTCCCTGAATCAGGACTTAATTAGCCCACATTGCTCATTTTGTTTAGATGCATTATGCTTTGCTAGGCAGATAGTGGCCTAAAGCAAGCACTACATAAAAAAATACTTGTTAATGGAGGCTTGGAAAGTGATGGAAAACCTGTGGATACAAATTAGCTAAAGACAGACAGAACTGTCCCAGACTGGTGAACGGGTATTACGCACACGTCCAAAACCCTCAATACTCCCCTTTCACATACCACGATCCCCACCACTGAGGTCCCAAGTGACAGATCCTACTTAGAGCACATTCCCGTGGCCCTGTGCTGCAAGGGCTGCCAGCATGGCCTCCTCCGACAGCAAGGTTTGGGGAGAGGGCGTCCCTCTCGGCTCCAGGAACCGAGCAGCCCCTGTGAGCCCCAGCTCTGGCCCTTTCTCCTGCCTGCCTGATCCCTCAGAGGGATGATACAGCAAAAACCTGGCTCTCACCAACTGTTGTTACAGCCAGAGAGCTCAGAGGTTTCTCTTGGCTCGCTGACTGACTTGTGTAACCACGGTGAGGTGGTGTGGGGAGCACGAATGATGAGAGACCGGATCTGCAGTATTAGGGTGAATGGAGGGGAGCTTAACTGCATTTTACTGGATATGAAAAACATAATTAACAGTGTGGAGTCACTATGGCTGTGCATGGACAAAGGCTGGGTTATTTAAAAACAGTGACTACACTGAGAGAGCCGGGGATTGCCTCAGAGGTGAAGGACATAAGGAAGCCTTGGACCAACAACCCTTGTGCAAGATCCTTTCCTCTTCCTACTTTACTCAAAAGTAGCATGGTTCTTCCTCATCTTCAACATTTTTCTGATGGTTTGAAGTCCAACTCCTTATGCAGGTCCTCATTGGGGCATTATGGGTATTCTGAATAATCATAATTTCAATGTCATCTGTATGTGATTTTCATATAATGAGACAAGAGTCAAACTGTCCTTTTTTTTTTTTAAACATGTAGGCATTTGAGTAGATTGGTAGAAATAGGCAGCACGTATCCATCTTCTAGAAACCAAACCACCTACTGAATTTGCCACACTTCTGCTGAAACCAAAATCTTTATTGTCCTCAATCTTCTTATTGCAACACCAGTTCATGCTCACTCTTTGTAATGACAGGTACTGAATAGCAAACTTATGATAGTCCCTTGGTGCAAGTAATTCAGTAGAAGCATAATTGCATGTTATTCATGCTTGGATATTATTAAACTTACATTATCAAACACAGTAAGTCTTTATGACTACAAATCTAAAAGGGGAACTATTTCAACCCCACACAATATTTTCTTACGCAAACACTACAATCTGCATGCATCACTCAACATTAAAGCATACTGGAGTATCTGAAAGCCTTTGGTGCCTAAATAACTTAGAAGTCACTGAATTATTTTAAATCTCACTGAAGTCTAATCTCTCTGATCCCTTTTTTTGCTGCTAATATCACATCCCACACTGTTTTAGCCTATGGACATGCTAAGCTTGAACTTTAAGCCATGCCAAATAAAATTCCCATCTACTTACAAGAAACGCTCTTGTATAGTCATAGATTTTTATATGTAAAGCATTGTTTGCTGGCTTAATTTATCAGTATCTAAAACTTTTGGGCCACCAACTTAGTCCTTACTTAGTTGTAAAACAAAAAATATGGCTTTAGACTGCCTTTAAAAAGCACCTAACACCTTTGGTCCTCACATTGAAATTTGGCTTCCTTGCCTGCAATCACACAAGAGGTTAAACTCAAGATATTCATTTAAACTCTCTGACTTCCCTGTGGCTTGGGGTGTACTGAACAATTCAACTTAGAGATACATTAGTTGAGCATGAGGGTTCTATATGAGCAAGTATGTTGTTACTACTGATCAGCGTGTGTTTGCTTTCTAGTTGAAAAAGTCGATAGCAATGACTAGAGAAAAGCATTTTTGAACTATTTTTCCATTATAGCACCCAAATACTTCAGAAGCACTTTAATTACTTACCAATTCATTCATTGCATCCTTGAATTTGGATTCCTTTTCTAAACATGTCCCCTTATAATTAATCTTCTTTGCAGATAGCATGGTTCAAGTGTGTACACATCAAATAAAGATAAATTCATACCCCAGAAAAATCTACTCAGAGGGATGGCCTTTGGCTCTAGCAGATCCCTCAGAAATAACAAATCAGACTTTCAGTTGATCCACAGGCATAATAATTCAGAGACTCAATACTGGCACCACAGAGCAAGGAAACACTCATAGAAATCATTCTCCTCCTATTTTATCCTCAAATGAAACTATGTGATTTCATCTTAGTTTTGTGGAGGGGGGGGGGGGCGGAAATCACACCAAAATGAAGCTTAGCATTCTGAGTGTCAGACTGGAGACAGATTTGAACTGCACAGGAACAGACATTTCTACATAAATTTTAGGTGAAAAATCGGTAAAACATTCAGTTTGAGCAACATATCAGAGACCCAAGCAAGATCTTCAGAGCTTAAGTTACCTGTCACTGTAACTCACAATCTGAAAGTCCGGTTTCTTCAAGGTGGGCCTGTAACAATCAGTGTCTAGAGACTGAAGAGAGAGCTCTATACTGTGCACTCACCAGATGACACACGCTGCCAGGTCTCTGCCCTTCAGCCCACATAGAGAATCCCCTGCTCTACCCTCACAGAGAAAAAGATGTCTCAAATTCATGAGTACTAAAAATAAAGTCAAAATTAAATTAAAAGTTTACCAGGTTAGGACATTTTGTGCTCCAGTACCACCCAACTGACAACCTCTTTTATTTTCCTCTTTCTTTCTTTTTTTTTTTTCTTTTTTTTTTAGTTAAAGGCTTCATTTGGCAAAGCAGCCCATTTCCCAACATGGACCAGGCACCCTGGGTTACTTCACAGAAGACGTAAACAAGCCAAGTTTTTCAGATTTGCAAATTAGCTCCTGCACATGTACATATAACATTTGCAGAACAATTTCCCAACACGTACATTTGTACCAAAAGTCTTAACGTCCCTACGGTGCAGAGTGATTTATATCTGGGGCGTGTGTGACAGGTTCAACATTATCCATCCAAAGAGGCTGTGGTATACACCACATATCAATTCTCAGGCTTGTTTTCTTTTCATTTTCTCCATTAAAAAAATAAAAAAGAATAAAAAATAAAGAATTCAGGAATTAAGAAATAAAATTTGCCAGCCTCACAGATTCTTCACAGTGGTTTAAATTAATCAAACCCAGTTTATAAAGGGCCAAGACCAAGAATAACTGTTGCATTAAAGAACATGGTTCTGAATCTGGAGCAACTAACTGAATAGCCTTGTATCTTGACTCTTTTCTTTGAGTACAAGCAATAAAAGGAACATGGTTCAAGAAATGAGCACAAATAGAGAATTATCTTCCTGAACACGTATTAAGCACCAACTTTCTTGTATAACAGATGGATATTTACATCTTTGTAAAGACACTACCATGAACCTCGTTGTCTCAGGCCCTTATACGGGGCAAGCATGGCTGGGAAAGTGGAAGACACAAAGAGATGGCACTATTACTCATCTTGTTCAAAGTCCAAAGACGAACGCAATCCCTCTGCAAACTTCTGCTTGGGAGCGTTCACATCAGGGCTCTGCCTACATGGCACGTTCAAAATCAACTCAGGTGCTTGTACATCCAAGAATTGCATGTTCTCAGGAAAGAGAGGCCAAGTTTAATTACTGAGTTTTGGGAAGGCCTGGATGAAAAACCACATGGTCTGGGTCCATTTCTCACTGCAGCCAAGTGCCCAGTCCTGATCTCATTGAAAACAACCGCAAAAGTCCTGGAGAACAATCCCGCTCATAACTAGCCAACTCTGTATCTAATTTTTCTCACTACGTAAGCTCTTATTTTTACTGTTATACCTGACTAGACTCTCGAAGCTGTGGCGCTTTTTCCCACCCTGATCTCACTGAATGATGTCAGACAGGGGGTAGCGAGACAAATACAGAAATGTGGTAAATGCCAAAGCTGGAACCAGCACATCCAAGAAATAAATATAATAAGTAGATACAGTGCCAAGGCTGGATACAGCAGCCGAAGAAAATGGGAAATGTAAAACTTTCTTGGCAAGAGTGCATGGATTCATCCAGCTGAAAGAGGCACATTCCAGCCCACACCATTGTAAGCAATGATCTATCTCTCCCTTGAGAAAATACAGATGTTTGTAATTTTTTTGATTTTTTTTAACTGCTCATATGAAATAACCTTGTTGTCTTGAAAAATTCCTCTAGGACTTGGTATTGCAAATGTTACTTCTGTACAAACTGTAAACTGCTGACTCAAACCACACACAAAATTACATACAGGACAGTTTTGAAATGCATTCTAATAATAAAAAAATGTATTTGAACATTGACTGAGGCTAACGAATTAGAAGATCATTACGAATTGCATCTTATCTAGCCTGAATACTACTAATAAAGAAATTGCAATCAGATTTTTTCTTATCTGCAATACTCTCCTCCTCCTCTGCATCATCTATTTCAGAATTTTCTTTGCAGAAATGATACTCCGGTAAGCTGAAAAATATTCTAATTCTCTTATTTCAGTTGAGCTGATACTGCAGTAACTTCATTGTCTTTTAATCAGATGTTGCTGATTTACAGGAGTATAAGTGGTTGAAGAGTACAGTCATCACATTCTTAGAGAGGCTTACCGAATTTGGCACCAAGTCCTTTGCTGGCAACTGCTGTGATCTGGGCCAGAGAAATATTTTAACTGAAAAGGCCTGATTCTTCTCTGCTTTCCACTTGCATATTTACATCTGCATATGGTAACTGTCAACTTCAGCCCTTCTGATTTTCACAGCATCTTGTGGATGTGAACAGCTGTGTAGCACACAGGTGAAAAAAAATTAGCCAACACATTTTAGTACACAAGTTTTCAGTTTTGATAATTATTCTTTCTCTACATTAACCAGAAGTCTATTCTGATTGGTTTGGTTTTTTCTTTTTTAGTGTGTGTGGGTTTTTTTTTGTTTTTCTGGCTTACAAGCACCATAGCTTCAGTCAGCCTCCTGGCTGAAAGTCAGCCTTTGGATTTTTTTTCTAGCTATAGGGAAGATGTTGAATTGGAGAATTTAAAATACCTCTCCACAGAAGGGCCCAAGAGCACAAGAGTCACCACGCAATCTGTCAAGCTCAGAATTGAACCCCAAGGCAGTCGCTGGGGAGAAGTGTCTAATCTGCAGCTGCTGGAAATTCTCCTGGCTTTGTTGAACACTCACTATTTACATTAGCAGAGGCTCCAGCCCTAAATTTGAAAAATGTCCAGGATGGACCTTAATGTGCTTAGTTGTGCAGTTAGAACACTTAGAGAAGGGTGAATCTTTGAGCTCCTGGAGCAGATACACACCTTCAACAGGCCAGATTGTGAACATCAAAAATAACATCATCTTCTGTATGGAAATTGGTACCTAGCACTGAAAGCACATGCTCCTGCTGAGTAGTGTGTTCATCCTCTTCTACAAGCATTGTCAGTGACAACAAATAGAGTCTAGTCCTTTCTTTGTATGAGCCCTAAATGGGATGAGGTGGTAGGGAATTCTCCAGGTAGCTCATGGGTGCTTTTTATAATATTCCCTTTTATGCATTCCATATGATATTTTTTCTTGCAGCAAGTATCTCCTTAGCCATAGGAAGGCAGACCAGGAAGATGCAGGTGAGCAGAAAAGTGGTTTTCCACAATGTCCTTCATCATCTTGCTACGTCAAGTAGATTTTAAGTATTTGATCTTTTCTACCTGAACACTTCTCTGACAAGCCCTCAGAGACCTCCTTGGCAAACAATTCTGTTGTCTAGTTGATCATTGGGTTACAATGCTTTTCAGAATTTCTCATTTAGATCTACTTGTGCTTAATTTCACAATGCAAATCTTTGCGTACATCACCTACGTCTCCCAGACGTCTTCTCCTGGCTTTAGCTTTTTTCTTCTCTCAATTATTCATATCCTAGTCTCCCTTCTAAGCCTTGTAGGAAATTAAAATTGGCCATATAAGATGCACTATTAAAATAGGACCTCTCCTTCCTAGTAAGAAGACACATGGTTTATTGTTCTCCAAGCTCTGCGGTGTCAGCAGCTCCAACCAGCAATCATAAAAATGAAGCTGCCAAGGTTGGTAAAAGTCACTTTCTTGCTAGCATCTAATTATCTACCAGCAAATCTGGGTCCAGTCTTCAGTGCCATTGCGCACGTCTGATACTGGCTGTGGCGAGTGGAAAATTTCAGTTTTAGGGAGTCTTGTGAATAGAAATGGAGAAAGAGTTGGAAAACACAAGGAAAGCAATTAAAAACCTGTTGCAAACTTTTTGTATTGCCAGAACCCATCCCCTTCAATTCATTTCACTCCCTAGATCATCCATTATGATTAACAGTCTCACTTTTCAGGCAAGCTGCACGTGTCCCACTGGTGTAAGCCCCCTAAACTGAGAGTGCTTTTGAGTGTGGAGCTGTATCACATCTTTTCTTCATCTGTAAAAGGGGAATCAGTGAGGAAGTGGTCAGATTGTTTTCCCAAGAGTATCTCCCAAAATACAGCTCTGACCTGACATAACAGAGATGTAAGTGTTATCTTTGAAGAAGACAGACTCAAATTCAGCACAGGGAGTATGTGGCTCCTCGCACAACAGGTAGCTGCCCCGTGTAATTCCCTGCCAAAGTGTGTTATGAATGCAAAAAGTTTACATAGGCCCAATGGAAGTAATTTACTTTGGAAAATGATTAATTGAGGGTTACTAACTAGACTATCCACAGAAGGCTCTTGAGACCTTCTCAATGAAAAGAGTTGAATGTTGAAAGACTACCTTGGGGAGACTATTGTGTGTGTTTGCCCTGTTCCTGATCTTCTATGAGTATATGCTTGGACACCATCAGAAATGAAGCACTGGGCTGGAGCAACCCTTGGCATGTCCCCAGTACAGCCATTTTTATGTTTCAAAAATTATGATATACTTCATGAGAGACTAGATACAGTGGCCACATTTCAGGTATATATCATCCTCCTCTGGCCCAACACTGATCTATTGCCTAAGCCTCACATCTGGAAAGCAAACACCCTTCTTGACTATTTGGTTTCAAAAGTGAACAGATGACAGGACCATTGGTATTTAGTTTTTCAGCACTTAACAGTCTTGGAGCCCTGACCTTCAAAATGGAATGTCAGCTACATCAGGACACCATGCCCACAGTGATGTTAACTTTGAGCTGCACCTCAGGGTCTGAACCTCCTCTGACTTCCTCCTTCCTGAAGTCAAACTCTCCACAGAATCACAAAGCAATGTTCTTACCTCCTTCCCTCCCCATTTTGTTTCTCTGTAGTTTCTTATTCATGCTCTTCTGCCCTCCTCATGTTTATAAGACCTAAGATGATCTGTTTTATTGGAGCAGATCTTCAGGGCAAGGCATGAAAACCAAGGAAAAGAAAGTGAACAGACATTTCTGAAATCAGTCATTTTTACCCTTGAAATATGCAGATATCATAGCTTTTCTAGACAAAGCAAATGTCTGTCTTTTCCACCTTTAACGTGTCCAAGACCTTCTGTTAATCCACAGACCCACTTCATGCCTCCTGTTAAAAGTACTTGGCTAATGAGAGAGAGGTAAGCTTTCACTGTCATTAAACAATTTTTCAATGTTAAACTCAGCCAGGATTAGCTGGAGAAGCCCTGCTTGCCTGAAACCCCAGCCCTTAGACAGATCCTTCAAGCAAAGTCTTTACTCTGAAGGCAGGCACTTTTCCTTTGGGAATCATCACAGTGACAATCACAATGTGTGAAGGAGGATGGAGCACAAGAAAAAGGACTTCCTCTTATTTTCCACACTCCCATGACAACTCTCTCCACACCTCTAGACCTTGGAAAGAGCCATCAAAGTTATCCTAGGACCTTACTCTCTATACTCACAATGGTTTAAAATGAGAACGTACTCCCCCTCACTGGCTTTCTGTGGAGACCATAATCTGTCTGAAGAATAAGCTCTGGGAGAGGCTGAGGTAGTTCTGCTTCATCAGCCTCAGCCAAAAGATCCTGTCAGCAGGAAAATCTTTTTAAATTACTGTTCCTCCTTCCTGCCAGCCCATACTTGCCTATGAGGAACAAAGTTTACTTGATAACCTTCGCTGAGATGGCCTTTTCTCTCTTTTGTTTCACTTTCCATTCTTCCGAGATAGAGTGAAGAGGTAGGTGTTAGGAGCTTGTCTTTTGTAAGACTTTACAGATCCTCTCACACACCTTCCCTTGCACAAGTGATACACTCTGCACCTCAGCGCTCGAGTGCTGAGGCAGCATATAGAAAGATGCAAACACACTGATTTGTACTAAGATTCTGCATGAGAATAGGCCTGGGAGGTTCTTGCTGGTTCCAGTTTCCTCCCAGCCCAGTAGAGCAATGGTTTTCAAGTGGGACAAATGAGGTTATCAGGGTATCACTACAGAAAGGAGCAATTCCAAATTCAACATGAAAACACAGCAGCAGTTTCATTTCTCTCTGCCACACTTACTCAACTAGAGCTGGGAAACCCTGTCTCAGAAATCAGAACAACAGAACAGGGGCACCTCTCCACTAACAGGTTGATTTGCTTTGTTGGTAGCCTGCATTGGATGTACTTTCTTCCAGTTTTCCTCCACTGAGGGGTATCAGAAAGACAGTTATTCAAACAGGGAAAGAAGGAAAGCTTCACAGTGCCTGTCACAGCACCCTGCCCATCTGTATACACTCTCCTATTTTCCTTAAGGCCCATTTCTGTCACCAAAGTCCAGCAGCACCTTAGACTGTTAATGGCTCTGTAGTTTTAGATAGTCCACCAGGGAACAAAAGGATTAACCCAAAGTCCTTTGAAGTTGATAAAAAGCCTTGTAAAGGAACTTTGAACTACTCTATTAATCCATCTTCTGTCAGTACTCACTAAGTGATGCCATGCTGGTGGACCACTATGGAGCTGTTTCCATTTCCTTCATGGATTTAACACTTTCAGATTCTAACTGAAGAATAACAAATTAAGAATTGAAAAAAAAAAAAAAAAAAGAAATCAACCATTAAAGTAGATCGTGAACCATGGTAATAGGTAAATTAGAGTATGTTGCTTGAAAGGCAATGCAGAGTACTCAAAACTATGTTTTAATAACTTGGCTAAAGTCACGTAAAATGGTGGTTTCTTAGTGTACCGAGAACTCACTAATTTAACAAACAGGGTTGTTCTCTGTTACAAGTAATTAGTAGCTGTTAGGATTATTTTTACTTCCCACTCCCCATCACCAATGGATTCAAGACACACAGTTTAGATCCAGATCCAAACAATCCCCAAATTCAGGGAGCTTGGATGTAAGATTAGAGTTCAATACAATTTCTTTGGTTTTATTTCCTTATTTTTTGGTCTATCTTTAAGTATTTCCAAGGCCAGAATAACTATTTCCAGGACCCAATTCAAAAGGAAGCTCAATTTGAAAGCTGCTAAGAAAGAAGTTTGCCATTAAATTAGCTTCTCATCGTCCAATTTTGCTGCCGAATGAAATCTAGGCAGCTGTTAGCAGTTTTGTCAGAGTTGTGATTTGTAGAGTTACAAACTGAACAATATGTAGCTTGTACATGACTTATATCTGCATGCTTGTCAGACACCATTCTTATTTAGGGCTGGTTAGCTATCAAAAATGAGAGAGAGATTTTCCTTCCTCAGCATGAGGAAACTTGTTTTTCTTTTCTGAATTGGTTGCGTCAAAATGCCTGGCCAGCAATTGTAAAAGCTTAACTCTCCAAGGATAGTGAAAATAATCTACTTATTACTTTGTAATTATCTGAAAGTTTTGGATTAAAATGCTTGGAGTCCGCTATTTCATCCTGGCTGACAACGCTGGCGGATGATCCAGCACCAAGAACAGAGGAGTAGGAAACAATTTGGAAACATGCTAAATCTGGAAGACAATCCCCTGAAACCACAAAGGAGCCTCTGATTAAGTGGTCACTCTGAGTATTCATGACTGATTCCGGTTAGAAGAAATGGAACACAAAGCCACATCATGTGAGACTTCTACTTCAAGTTGAACTAAACTCAGAGTAGAGAATTGTCCTCAGATCCTGAGACTGGATCTGTGAGGGTAAAGGGGAATAGGAAAACCAAATATATAAAAGTTCTACTTTTCAGAGAGGAACAAGGGATTTAATCTTACTGTTTGAAATTGCCTCCAGTTTATACCCTTGCACCTCTGGATTAAGAAAGACCTCACAGTCACTGGCCATCACACCTATGCAGGGGTTCACATTACTCACATCCCACAGTACTCTACTGCGGGTAAAGGAAGAAAAAAATGCGCAGTAGGTAGGTCTCTCCTCTTGGAGTTGCACTTAAATATTGTTTCAAGGCCTTGGTTCTAGAAAGGCCTTGAACATATCCTGGAGTTCAGAGAGGAGAGACATGGTCTTCTCTTCCTCTCTACTCTTCCCTTCTATGCCGCAGCTCAGACCAAAAAGGAAACTGTTAGGACAGGAATGAGGGAGGGGAACCTTGGAGGGGCCACAACTCATTCCCAAGCCCCTCCCCGCTGACTAGCACATCAGTCTTTGCCATGGGATGCGGTAGAAGCTATGTGGCTTTTCAGTCTCACTCCAGCTCCCAGTGCAGCTGCTGCTACCACCACACAGGCAACTTGTCTCAGCAAGTTACATGGACACCTATTGCAGCTTGAGACAAGCACTGAGAACAAGCCCACAACCTGCCTTGGGGACTTTTTCTTGCTTGTTTAGCAGACATTTCTCAAGCGGTTTTGTTCTGTTATTCCCCTTTAATCTAAAGTTTCCCACACATCAGCGTTCTTGAACAAAGCCATCCCTTTCAGAGCTCTCCATCCAGGCTTGCTGCCTCTGCAGTGCCCACAGGAGCCATGATTCAAAGCACATTTCACTGTGATATTTATTTGGCTCTGAACAGTTCTGCCTCTGCTCTCTACTTTTTTTCTTCCTGATGACACGGACAGGATCTTGTAAAGCAGCCCTTCAATACTCTAGCAAGGAGCATTATAACTAATAATCCTGAATCTCCATCCCATTTCCAGAGAATGGAGTGGGATGCACAAATTAGAAACTAGACATTTATTTACATGTACACACCCGCACACACCATATCATCTCATTTAAAGAAATATTTACACTTCTTTGCAAGCTTTCTTATTAAATGAATCCAAGTTGTTCCTAAATTATGAATAAATGGAGAGAAATTTAGACTCTCAAAAGTCTTAATTGGAAATAAAACTGAAGTTCTGTCCCTAACTTCTTTTCCTACCTCAGACTACCATAGTAACTAACCAAAGCAGAGTTAAATAAATGTCATTTTTACTGTAGGACTGACAGAAATTTTGTATTTTTTTTTTTGCTTATCAGCAAATACATTTTAAAAAACGCATTTCAGAATTTAATTGACTGGTGTCTCCCTATGACAAAGTAAAAACACATTCATGACAAGACATTCATTTATCTTCAAACCATTCACTTACAGACAGTGCCATGGAATATGGATCTCATTCAGCAGGGTAGAAAACAACCCAAGTATCTTTTGGAAAGAATCATTTTATTACAATTATGGGTTTTCAGACCAGACTGAAATCTGATGATTTCCAAGCAAAAGGACATTAAAACATTTCCCTCCAGGGAATTAACTTTTGTTTGGGGACATTCCAGGAAAACAGTCTGAACAGATATATTCTATTGGCTGTAGCTTTTTTGCAGACTTGGTTCTGAATGTGATTACTTAACTGAAGGGACCCCAAAAGAGAGCCTAATCCACATGAAAGCAGTAGCACATCAGAGGACACGCAGCTCAGAGCTTCGTGGTGAAACCCCTAACGCTCAAGTTGTTCCTGTCCTGTTCTATTTTGCACCTTCTGTATTTACCAGGTTTCACTGTTGTACAGAACAAGAGACTTTTCCTGAATAAAAATCAAAGCTTGCTTCTTGCTCTATTTTTACTTCCTACTCAACCACGCTGAGTCAGCCACCTCATTGTAACCTTTGACGACCATATCCATTGTAGGAGCTTTCTTCTATGTATGTTCAATGCTTGCTTCTCAGAAGTCACCTCCCAAAGAAGCAGAACAGCCTCAGATCTCTTTCAGATGCCTCAAGTGACCTTCCTAGACAACATATCAAAATTTCTGCACCTCACAGTTAAAAAGGGCCCTGGAGGCTGCTTCATCCACCAGTCTTGAACACACAAGCACTATGGACCCATAGGTGTGGTACCCCTAAGTCCTCTGGCCCTTTAACACACAGGAAGAATAATTTGTCTCAAAACCAGACTTTTCCCTTGACAGAAGCGTTTATTCTTTCTCCCAGTGGTACAGAGTGCTTAGATCAGTAAGTGCAAGTAACAAACCCCCTATCACTCAGGTTCTACTTTTTCATCTCTCACAGTCTCCCCTTTGCACTGCCTCCAGCCTGCCTCACTTGTGAACGTGTGTTTTTGTGTGAGAAGCTGTATGGGTCTATCAGCCTCACTGACAGCCGGACTCACCGCACTACCCCTTTCCTTTTCCAGGCTGGATTATAAAATAGTTTACTGCTTCATTTCTTGATTTTCAATTTAGGCAAATCAATTTTACCAGGACTAAGGCTAAGCACTTTCTTCTTCTCAGCTATTTAAGCCAGTTGCTGGACACATACAAGGATGCTGCTCAATCCATCTACTGTTTTACATTCCCTTCCTGATTTCTTTTGAACTCTTAAGCACACAGAAATCAGTTACAATCTCACAGATACATGCTACCTATTCAGAGGGGATGCCTCCACCAAAACCAATAATTTGTTTGAAAAAAAAATAATAAAAAAAATCAATATTTTCACAAATCAAATTACACTATCCTTCCAAAATATTTCTATCTTACTGCAAAATGTGTTAGTGAGCTGACCCTAACTTGTCATTAGCCGACTCACAGACTGCATCTGCTCTAGAAGATCAAGAGCAAGTTTGCAAACACCAGTGTTTACCAGATTCATGCTTGCCTCAGGCCATGTTTCATTTCACATGGTGGCAGTTTTTCTTTGATTGGGCAGTACAATGGGCTCTCTGTACAGTCAATATGTCCTGTTTTTCTGGAGATAGCTACGTCTCCAATAATTTTTTGGGAGGAAAAAAAAAGAGCAACAGCTGAAATCCAGATGACTTGTGTAATTTGCTAACAAAGAAAGATTGTTGGAGGCCAAATGAGACTGATCCTTCCTAGAAAGAGCTACAAACAAATAAGTACTGCATGGTTAAATGCTAGATTAAATTAGAATTCAAATGAAGATTTCTGCATAAATCAGACTTTGCAGTGGAAAGGGTTTATAGAAGAGCAGTGCAGATATGAAACATCTTCCTAAGGGTTCTGTTAGACCTGTTCTAAGATGAGGGGTATCTGGTTTGAGGACTGAAGTAAAATTTGGAGTTTTCATTAAGATAGTGCCAGTTTTATGAAAGGCTGTGAACAGGAAGATGGGGAAGAATACTTTAGATTTTCCTCCTTCTATTGGATGCAGACACTTCTTAGTCAAAGTCTGCAGCCTCAGTTTCCACTTCATCCTGGGCAGTCCAGGCGAGTTCTGTCAGTTCAGGTTTTCCTGAATCTCCTCCCTCCAACACTAGACCCTGAACGCAGAGTCACGTGAGAGGGATCCATGTCTGATCTGGAACAGATGCAAACCCACACATGAGTTCTCACATGGGAAAGGCACATGCCTAGTGTTTGGGGATGGTATAACAGGAGGCTGTAGCCTGAGGCTCCAACCAGGGAACATGCAGTAGGCCTCCCTCACAAGTACTTTTCTTGACAGTCTGGGCATAAAAATTGAAGTTAAAATTGCTAATCAGGCATGCTTTTTCCCCTAAGTAAGAGAAGCTTTCAGCTGCAGGACCAAAGGTTCTCACTCAGCAGTTTCTTCAAGATCAGTACCAAAATAAAGACGAAGGCAAAAAAAAAAATAAATTAAATATATATATGTTGTTTTTATGAAAAAAAAAAAAGATTTAATTACACAAACCTAGGACCACCATCTGAACATGAACACTTTTCTCGGGAGGCCTGTGTGTAGGGAATGGTTGGAACCCAGCACCTTTTGGGCACTTGATATTTTGGGAATTTCCCCCATCAAGAGCTTCTTTCCACAGGTTGCCACTCATACACCCAAAAAGTGAGCCCATGTCCTTGCTCCCTATTCAACATCAATTAGCAAAAAAGGTTTAAGCAGCTGTCCTCAGCTGATGTACTTTTCCTAGGGCCTCTTCATTCCGACAACGGAAATCTATGTGCTAACAAGCCACAGCCCCTGCTGAGAGACAGGCTTTATGAGCACAGGCTCAGTCCTGTTGTAACATGGCATCTTCAAGCCAGCTCAGGATGTGGGCACAGCTTACTCAACTTTCAGCCAAAGATCTTCTGGATGGAGTGTCCCAATTACTACATAAAAGTTACAGCTCCTCTGGTCTTTGGGGCCATAACTTCCAGCCCAGAATCAGGGCCTTGAACTGACTGATCCATGAAGCGAGGAACATACCATTAGTGGCCATCCACAAGAAATCTGACTTAAATGACATTCCTAATAACAAACAAGAGTTTTTGGGGCAAAAGTTGGCATATTCCAGCACAGCAAGGTGCGGTTCATCTGCCTTCATAAGGGCACCCTCCTGTATCATCTGTACGCCTTGGCCTTGTTCCAGCTCACAACATGCTTCTGCCTTTCTGCCCAACACAAATTCTGCCCCAGTATAACCACCCTGAATGAAGCAGAGGTCTTAGGACATGTAAAGAGAAAACTGAACTATGAAAGACGTTGATATACTTTTTGAGAAAGGATCTAAATTAACCACTCCTGTCCGAAGAAGTACATGCCCTTGCTTGAACCTCTTTCATTTGTCACACATATGTCAGAAACAGTAAACATAGATGTAAAAATAGGTAAAGAGTCACATGTGTTAAGATAAGACTTCGGGGAAAAAAAAAAAAATCCATCCGTAGAGCCACTACAGCATGAGTTTGATGGCGCTTCAATTTCTTTGTTTTCTCCAAATAGCCACATATGTGGCTGCAACACTTCTGTGGAGACAAATACATCTTTATTTCAGTTACTGGAGTCCTTTCAAAAACGCGCCTATAAATCCTCTGGGATTGAGGAGGAGTCGCAGTGGAAAGACTGATGGATCTGCAACACTGCAGCGGCTCACACGGTTCAATTGCCGTAACTGTTCCTTTGTGACCACGGCGTTAGCTGTGTGTCACCGAGACTTAAATACGCATTTTGAACTGTCATACTCAATATAGTGGATCCTGGTGGACAGTTAAAGACAAAGGAGAAAAATAGAGCAGTACGGAAATGCAATGTGAGGGGGCTCGCTTTAAGGAAGACAATAAGATCTGTTGTTGATGCCTGATGCCTGGTATATTCTGCTAGCCTTGAGGGGATAAAGAATTTAGTAACACAACCTTTACAGGTTTACTTAGTTGTACACTCTGAATGAAGTACTGACAGCATTTGGAGGCTCTCCTTGCACCTTTTCTTTTTTTTTCTGTGTGTACTCAAGACCAAATATTCTCCAGCAATGCAATGTCCAGCTGACCTATCCTGAGGCCAAATGGAAACAGTAGAGAGAGTTTAATGGACTAGGAAACTTTGAAGAGAACAATAATATGATCTTGGGATAAACCAGAACACGTGAAACAATCTTAGGGAACAAGAAAAAAAAAGTAGTTCTGTGAACAGAAACCTTTTCCATAACTTATTTAGCAATGAGCGTAAAAGGAAAACGTGCCTGACTGGTTTGATTTAAAATTTGCTGGCTATAAACAATGATTTTGAAATAACATGAGTCAATATTATTTTTCTCAAGACATGACACAAGGTCTAAAAGCCAAGTTCTCTTCTGGGTGAGGCTGATACCAGTGTGATCGAGAGCAGAATTGTGTTGATTGCACTTGGCACCTGGTGATGCTCACACATGAGACACAGGCACAAGAACTCCTCCGTGAATGAATGGGTTTGATCTGAAAACGGCAACAAGATTCCAAGAGGAAATGCGCTTTTATTATCAGTACAGAATGACTCCACGGTAAATAAATCATTTGTATTGCAACTGAAATATTACTCCATTATACATCAATGATGCATGCAACCTTTCCACTTTTTTGTTTCATTCTAATGTTTTTTTCCAGCTTGTTAAGTACCTCTCCAAGGACCTATGAATTGGCAGCTAGAGGTTAAAAAAAAATAAATTAAAAAGGCAAAAAAAAGTCCTAAAAAGTATTCACTTTGTACAGAAATCCATCCAAGTCACGCTAAACCAACACTTACTGGACACAAAAACTCTTTAACCAATCAGCTTAAGTTGTCTTTCAGCCTTTGTCTTTCATTGCTTTACCCAAAATCCAGCCTTACCAAGCATCTCTGAAGGAAAGTAACCTTTGCAGAAGGCAACCAAATCTAAGCCCAGGCTATCCAAGAAAGTAAGCATTTTCAAGAGTCTGGCAAGCTCTTCTATGACCTCTGGAACAAATCATGCACAGCTTTCCATAGCATCAAGCACTGACGGAGGATCACTTGGTGTCACTTAAAAATCATTTATGACACACAGCTTCTCTGGTATCTCTCATAGGACCTTCTCATGCGACTTTTCCAGTATCTTTTCAGAGATGTCAGAGACTTTCCTATATCTCTTTCTCATAACTGCTTGCTTTTCTCTGAAGCAAGTAGAAAGACAGCAAATTACTACCTCTCTGTCCAGCACAGATGAAATAAATCAAAAACTCCTGGCAGGAGGATCAAGCCTGACAAAGACTGGTGCCTAAGTCATACTTCTTCAGAAACCAAGGTTAAAAACACAGTGAGGGAGATTGTATGCAAGGTGTCTCAGCATGGATGATTATTATATGTGCAATAAGGAGAGAAAGATCCTAAAGTATTTTTTAGTTAAGATTGGAAACATTCCTGGAAATCTCTGAAGTCATACCAGTTTTTGAGGCTTTTTTGCTCGTACGTGCTCTGCATCACTTCCCATTCAAAACATTAATGAAAACAGAGACATGGGTAAGAGGAGGAGATCCTGAGCAGAGAGAAAAATCTGGGCCAGATGCAGATACTCAGCTGTTGAGGCCTCCCGAAAGCAATTGAAATCTAGTGCGCTTTCCTATGTCTGGAGCAGAGAAATCATCCTCTTTGAAGTTCTACTTGCCTCTTCCAAGTCCACTACATTGCGTCAACTTTATCTAGATGAAACATGACCAGTTGACCATTAACTAGGTGCTGGAAAGGTACCAGGGTTATCCTTCCACTGCATCTGTTATGTTTTCATCATAGGATTTGAGGCTTTCGCACACTTTTCTACAGGCCTTCTATCCCCATGCTAAGAGACTCAAAATGTCTCTTGGTAATGCCTTTAAGGAGTCAGTGGGTTAGGCAGATAAGTTGCCTTTAAGAATTCATTAAAAACAATCAACTCCAAAACACAACTTGATTCATTTCTACTATGGTGTCTTGGAGAGCCCTTTGTAGTCAACATATCAAAGCTAACAGATGAAATAAAGGGAGCTGAAGCATTATCTTTATTCCCAGGAGAGATCAGATGACCTGGTATCATCAGTGACATATCTGCTTTGCCCAGCTGAGAAGGATTTAGGAAATTTAGAGGATTTCAGAAGTGTCTCAATTGCATCTGCTGTTATTTTGATGACCTACTTCCTGTTACCAAGCAAAGATGTAATGTGGATTGAAACAAAGAGGAACTTGCTATGTGTCATGGGGAGAGGATATAGTTCTAGTGTTTTTACTTTTTATTCCCACAGATTAAGTCTCAGGGTTGTTTCTACTTCAAGCGCAACAAAAAGGAGATAATAGTTCCTTTCACCCATCCCCAAGCATCTCCACATGCACAATTAGCCACTATACGCAAAAAAAAAAATGAAAAACAGGTGGGGAGAAATTAACCCAGCTTGCCAGAGACATACAAACAAAATTTCAGCGAGAGCTGCAAAACATCTTGAATGCTTAAACATTCTTCTTTTGCTGATATATACTGTATATAAAACAACTCTTCAAGGAAGTGATCTGTCCTCTGAAGAACGAACAAGTAGAACTGGAGTCAGAAGCAGAGGAAATAGCAGAAATGTTAGACATTTATCTTGCATCTGCCTGCCCTACCAGGAGGAGAGATTGTTCACTTACACTAGACATCAGCTGCACGGCGAGGCTGGAAGGATATGGCACGAATCTATTTGCCACCTGAAAGCAATGTTTCAGGCTACGGTTATTTCTAGTTGACCAATACATGCATAAGTTGCACAGCATGGGTGAGCAGAGACAGCCCTCCCTCTACTTTGAGAAGTATTTAGGGTAAAGCAATGAATCTTTAAAGGATGGCAAATACTCCCACCATAGTACAACTCTTGAGGTTCATAGATTTCATATATTCACTTCTGATGAGGCTTCAAAGGCAGGGTAGTTGGTTTCATTCTCCTGCATTACTTTAGAACAGATTCTTCATAAAAATGTCCCTGCAACCATCTCTTCCTTTTAAGAAGAAAATGTAATGAAGGTTGTTCCACAGCATATTGTGATTTAACTTTACAACAACCCAGACTAAAGAGCAGGAGAAACACAGCTCCCGAGAAGGGTAAGAGTACATGAGTAGTAACATAGTTCAGGTTTTTTTCCCCTCTTCTGTCATTTGTACTTGTTTAACTAAGTCATAGGGATGAAGATTCCTTGAGGAAGGGTTTTATGCTCTTCATACATCCCACCATTCTCACAGAGGAACTGGAGCAGAGAAAGCAAGCAACATCGGGGTTCCTCCAGCTCCCAAACCCCTGCCAAAGCAGTGTGCTCACTTCATTACCCTAGTACCCATCAAAAAAAGGAACACCTTTCACCAGCACTGCATCCGAGCAGCAGCAACCCCAGAGGGGGCTGCAACCCCTGAGAATGCAGCCCTGGGCACTGGATGTCTCTTTAGGGTCTGGCACCAGTAGCAGCAAATAAAAAGAAGCTGAATAATGCAGAGGTAAAGATCACTCTGCAGTTAGGCAGATACAGGCATGGACAGATCCAGCATTTCCAAACAATACTCCAAAGAGCTGCTTAAGCAGGAGTTAGCACTGACATTTCTTTGTGGCTTTTGGGCTTAGATAAGGGTGGAGTTGTGACCATCAGATGGGTAGTTCTCCAGTGCATGCACAATGGAAGGGAGAAGCTGGAAAGGAAAGTGATGATGGTGGGAACAGGAATCCTTTTGCATTGAGTGTGAAGGCGGACTTGACATTTACACTTTAGAGGAATTTAACTAGCTGGATGCAGAGCCAAGAGGCCACACTGGGTGGAGTGCTAAGTATACGAACTCAACCTGTAGACAAGTGCCTTCCCTGATCTGGAGACTGTTCTCTGGGCTGCAGAATGTTCCCAGCCCCAACTTGAGCTCCATGCAGAAGAGCTTCTACTCAAGCAGCAAATGCTGGGCCGGAGCAGACACGAAGCCTCAGCAGCATACATTTCTGACTTGAGAAAGCTTGCTTTCACACAGCACAGTGTGGTTACCTCAACATACTTGGCATGAGAAGGAATTGGATTTGAAGGCATTTGGTGGTTTTAACGAAACACATAAGGCCTTATTTCATCAAATACCATTTTTTTTTTTTCAGCTAACTTTTTTTCCTTTAGAGGATGTTATGACTGGAATGCACAGATTCCATGAGTTTGTTTTTTTCTCTTTTCTATTCCCTTGGACTTTCTCCCTTAGCTGTTTTCTTCACCAGAGGACTTTGCAGAACAACTTTCTTAGAGTGTTCCTTGTTTTCCATGTGAGTAAACATGTAAATATATCTTCTGGCATCCTGTTGAATGGAGATGCATGCTCCCTCCAACAGCCATACTTATACATATTAAAACAATTAAACCTACTTATCTTTCAACCTTTTCTTGTTGCACTTACTTGCTACTTGATACATTTACATTCTCGGATCAGAGATCAGCTCATCTGTGCTGGAATGGGATCTCCTGTGAATGCATGGGAGAAAAAAAAAATTAAAAAACATGCTCTAAGTTCAATGAAGATAGGACACTTGGCCGGAGTGAGAGGTTCTGCCCCTTCCATTCTACTCTAGCACAAGAAGCAGAAATAAAGGAATACTAATAAAGTAAATTGAACATCCTGACTGCTTTGGTATGTGTGTTCCTTCTTCATTTGTTTTATAGAGCTTTGGCTTGCTGTTCTCTGTCATGTAAGCAGTACCAAAGAAAGCCAGACCCTTTTTACGTGGAAATTGATGATGTATGTACACAACTGGTGCTCCAACTATCTTTATGGCTAAAGTGCACCATGTTGTGGCATTTTTTGTCCCCTCAAACTTCGTAATATTTAGTAGGATGGGTCTATATAAAGTCCTAGCATTTATAAATGCCTTCACTCAACACTCTCTTTGAGGCTGCCATGCAGTTTGAACACAGTCCCAGGCCTACTGTTTCCACATGAAAGCATCCCACCCTATTCTTACATCTATACCACTTGCCCTGCTTATTGTAAGTTTCCCCTGGCTGATTTCCCAGAATATGCTTTGCCTCTGGCAAGATAATTGCACAAGTCAAAAATACTGTCGCCTCAGACCTTAGCTACAGTATGTGCTGTTCTCAGTATACCCAGGAGGCTGGAAGCCTCTGGGAGAAAAGTGCTGGTTCCTGAAGAGTTAATTCTCTTTCATGTTCCTGAAATCATGTGGTTTAGAACAATCACTCCAAGTTTAGGGTTTAGAATTTTTTTAAAAAAGAGTAAAAATATTCAGTTTTCACCAAGCGAGAAATAGTGGGGCTGGTCCTTTGCCAGCAAGGAGAAAAAAACCCAAACAAACAACTTTGAAGCAAAGTGGATATTTTCAAATCTTTTTTTTTTTTTTTTTTTTTCGATTCAATACCTAGCTTTCTGCTGAAGAGAGGAGCCAATGGAAAGTTTTAAGCTGCCGTCTTGGAGTATTTGATCCATTTACACCACACTTTTCTTAACTATGCCCTTAATATACTAACAGAGAGCGAATGTTACCAGCCAAACACAGTCAATGACACAGCAGAGACTAAAACCTCAGGTCAGTGACCTTTCATGGGCGCCATGAAAAATCCAGCCTTCTTTCCAAAACTAGAGGGTGGAGATTCTGATAGACAACACAGTCATGCTAGCAGACAGCATTTGAGAGCTGGAAGTTTCAGCCTTTCATGGAAGCAGTATCTTACCATTAGCCATTCGCCTCTCCGCAAGGTGACAGCTGCCTGTTCCTGTGACATTTGGATCTCACCAGGGTCTGGGACTCATCTCCTTTCCCATGCCTGCTACAGCCCTTCTACTGCCACTGAACATCTGCCCACTGCCATCTTTAACACAGTTTTCATGGTAAATGGTCACTGAATTAGACTCTCTGCTACTTCTTCGCAGGCAATTGCAAAGCATCCTTCATATAGAATTTGTCACGTTAAAAAGACTTTTTCTTCCAATTTGTGTGTGTTTCTGCAGTTTGGCCCAGATCACATCATACATCTTGGTGACACCAAATTTCAGCATAGAGAATAAGTAACATGGGTTGAGTTTTTTGCCTTTGCTGTTAAGGGCAGACTATTCTACTGCCTTCACTTGCACTATGTTTGTTTTGCGTGTGTGGTGGGGAAGAAAATGAAGGGTGGTTGTCTCAGTCAGCAAGGATCTCCGGCATTCAGGGAAACTTGAGGTCAGACCCATAAGGGTTGTTTGTGGGACAGGAGGCCAGGTGTAGGCGTAGTTGCAAGGACAACGGGCAAGGCAGGGCAAAACCTTCATGGTCTAAGCATTAGTTTTCCCCATGTCACAGCCCTAGGTATCCACAGTGGTGGCTGCTGAGGAAGAGCATAAGGCACCTAAAGCAGCAGGCACTGATAGCATCATAGAATGCCAGGCTGGAAGAGACCTTAAGGATCACCTGGTCCAACCTTTAGATACTGGAAGGGTAGCTTTCTTACTGCAAGGACAGTCTGACCCTCTTTTAGCACTGGTTTCCAACTCCCCCCATGCCCCAGGGAGCATTGTGCCAGGCCTGCCCACAAACTCAGGAATACTTGGGCATTTAACCTTCCTTAAAATTAAGTGGAATCATTTGAAAAATCTAGTCCTGAATATCTTTGATCCTTTTTTTTCCCACTTCGGACCTTTGGACGTACTAGCTTTTCTGACACTCCTCCAAGTTTACAAGTTCCTCAACCTACCATCCTAAACATTTTCTAGACCACTATGGTGTGCTTACATCTCCCTACCTTTAGCCCTGTAAGACATTCTCAAATGCTGACCTTTCTCCTACCAGGCTACAATGTGAAAATGCAGCTTTCACAGAAGATACACTGTTGACTTTGACCTCTCAGTGATCACAGTTTTGGCTGGTGCTACTTCACCTGAGCTGCATCGCTAACTGCTCTCTACATCCCTCATCATCTCAGAAAACAGATCTCCAAGTTAATTCTCACTTGCACACAGATGCACATTCTGATATTTAAAGGAAAGCACTTCACTTTAACAGCAGCGTAATTGCATTGAAAAAAAAAGTGATTTGCTTCAGCAGAAATCACTACTTAGAAATAAAGAAAAAGGAACTTGTTATTCAAACAAAAGATTAAACAAAGAACAGTGATTGCCACAGTGCTCAGCAACAAAAACACCGATCAAATGTGACTGAACTCTGTCCAGAAGGATATTGATTATAACCACTTGTTATTTGCTTTGATGAAATTAAAGAGGTTGGATTCTACTTTCAATTACACCACAAGTTTCAGCAAAATCACTTTGAATTTGTACTGCTGTCACACAACAGCACACACCCCAAGTTTGTAATTCTTTCTCTCCCCAGTTTTTAGTTCCTCTCGTGTTAAATGGCAGTGGAGATTCAGCCATGAAGTACAAATACTGAATGAAAAAAGGCAACTCTTCAAATACACATTCAAGAAAATGTTAAGAAAGTAATAAAACATCCAGTAAGTCAGAAGCACAAACTTCGTAGTGTCGGGAAAGCTAATTATTTTTTTCCTCTTTATTATTATTATTATTTTCCTTTATATTGGAAAGGAAACTATGAAATAATTCCACTAGTTGGTAGAAACTCAAAGAACAGTTTTATGTTAATACCCAAATTTAGAATTGCAAATTACACTGAAGAGTCCAGCATTGCCCGCTGGGCTGAACTAGGCACAAACGAAGAGGAAAAAAAATGGAGATTAAAAAAAACCAATGTGCGCACAAAACATAACAACCCTTATTCTTATTTTACTCATCCACATGAGCAACACAGCCAAGGAGAGTATTTCAACAATCTGTGTAATTTTATCTTTCCTGTGTTCTTCTTTGGATATTATGTGTCATCTCGGTTTGCACAATAGCCAAGTGCCTGACCCTGCTTTCTTTGCCAGCCATACAGATCATAAATCAGAGAGCACAGCTCATATATCATGTGCCACTGAATACTGAAGCAAATTAAAACACCCAGGCAAAGACACCACTTGGTAGGAGCTGCAGGACTGTAAGGGGGCTGGGGGCAGCTGGGTTATCCCCCAAACATACGGGTATATGTACAAGCACAGTTGTCCTCAGCAGTAAATATCCCCTGATAGGGTGCCTTGGCCAAGCTCTCTGCGGGGCAGCTGGGGTGCAACCCAGACTGCTCCTTCTCCATGGCCCATTTCAAGCCCATATCTATTCCCATGACATGTACGCAAACTGGTCAACTTTTCCACCATGTCCCTGTAATCCAGTTTGTGGGGGAAAAGAAGTCCATGCAACATTCAGACTTCTGTGGCTAACAACTTTTGCTTTCAGTGACACAAATGGTTATTTCAATTTTCCTCTAAATCTGTATTTGAGGGAAGGCAACCAGTTAGCAAACAGCCCAGTTCTGCTCAGTGAGGCACATCAGAAACATCCTTCTGAAGCTGTAACACAGTCCTGGAATGTACCACAGATGCTCGCAATGTCCAACCAGCCAGGCTGCTCATATGAGCACTCTTCAATCCAGACAAAAATGAGCCAAATTAGTTTAAACACCAGATCTTTAGAACCCCTTCCCTTTCCATCCCTTCCTTCTGCAATGTATAATGGAGCACCTGCACATCTGTTGTACCACAGCTTAGAATTACCATGCAAAAAGAAGATAGAAAAAACACATGGACAGATCATCAAGAATGGGCTCAGCATCCAGCCCGCATCCCTTCTCACAGCTCTTTGCAGCAATACATCTCTGGACGTGGGTGGGGAACATGCTTGTGCTTTGGGGAAGAGCAAGCTTGGAGTGACTCAGTGTTGGTTTTGGCTCTCTGTTTTCAGAGACATGGGGAGGAGAAGCTAAAAACATCCCCTGTGAGCAGAGAGTTTTCATTATAGGTCTTTTTCAGAGCTCGATATCTGCTGTCCTGAGTAGTGCTGAAACACACAGAAGAAGGTTTCTTAGAAAAGGTCCTCGATGATACTGGGTGGTAGGGGAACAATAATGATAAAAAGCTGGAGACATAGTCACAAGATCATGTGGCAGTGCCACTTTCTTCACAAAAACCATTATCAAGCAGTGGGCCGCATCACTTCTGCAAGTTCAGTGCCATTCATGCATACACACCCTTCTACTCATGCACCCACTCAAGAGAGAGGGGCAACTACCTCAGCATATTGTGGCAATAACTATTCCTATCATTCCGCTTTGTTCCTCTCCAGATCCTGACTTAAGTAATACAGGGAAAATTTACAGACAGAAGATGTGAGTGATGAGTAGTGGCCAGATACGCACACATCCCAACCATGCTGCTCAAGATAGAGCCCACATGGCCCAAATTTTCTAATGCCCTGCTTGAACTGCTCTGAGCCATACAGAAAAAAATTAAAAACAACACGTTAAGGTAAAACATGCCAAATTCCCAGCTGCTGCAGCCCCACTGAAATCTGGGGAGTTATGCAACAGCAGAACAGGCCCAAAATTGAGTACAAATATTATTTCCATAAATGAAGGCAAGATTTTGTTCCCAGTAATCTTTAGCGGCATCCACAAGCCAGAAAAATCTGCATTTATATGTGATTCCTTTCCCTCCCACCCCTCAAGTTCAGAAGAGTTTGGATCTCTGGGCTTGGTTCAGTTGTGAACTCAGATTAGGAAAGGGCTAACGTTATCTCCTAGGTTGCCAACAGAGGTGATGTAGAAATGCATACACCGTCCACAGAAGGTTAATCTCCATTGGGAAGGGAGTTAGGCTGAGGCAAAAGAATGACTCTACTAGCAAAAGAAGTCCTGCTGCAGCTGTCTGTCAGAGCTTTATGTATATGAGCAGGCTTGTGGTTAATCAGTACTTTATTTTGAGATTGAAATGGTTGGGTCTTGGAGGATTGTAATTTTTTTTAAGGTTTATTATTTCTTTTCAGAGGCTGAATCAAGCTCCACTCTGCACCCATCTGTCAGTTACGCAAGGGACTCATTTAGAGCTATGACCGTTTTCATTACTGGAAAGATAGACCTTCCCTCCACCGAGGCAGGCTTCAAAGCAAGAAGCTGGTTGCCTCGGGACACAGAGAGACATATACACTTCATCCAAGAGATTTCGGAACCAACATTGAGAGGCTTGGAGCCCAGCTCCTGCCGGACACTCAAGAGCAAGGAAAAGACCCAGGAACCTATGCTGATTTAACAGCATAGCTAAAAAGGCAGAGACAATGCTGACCTTTGGCCCTATCTGGACCTTCCTCAAAATGTAACCAGCTGTGGAGAAAAATCACAGCACAATCTCAGTGATCTCAGCAGCTGCGATCCCTTGGCTTTTGTAGTAGCTCCAGGAAGCACCATACTACCTAAAGACCTCTTTGAGCTCCTTCAACACACAGCAACCAAGCTCATCTGTGCTTCTGTCCTGTCTGATGGATATCTCCTGCAAAGCACCATTGCTCACTGGCAAAGATTTCAATGCTTTTTGTGAGCACAACACCTCCATCACCTGCTTCAACTTCTCTTGCAACCACCATCATAGGGTGCAGGCCGACCAGAAACTTGTTATACATTATATCCCATTGAAGTTTTCAGGATTTCACATGGTGGGAACTGCATGGGTGAAGGTCACCACCATGGCCAAGACGCAGGGAGAAGCCTTACTCACTGGAGTACTGTCCCGCTAATATGCCACAGAGTCATACTCTCTGTGCACCTAGAAAATGAGTCAGATGCTGGGCAACATGTTTGATGGACAAGCCCATAATATTATAACACATGCTATCCAGCTCAGCAGAGCCCAGTTCTGTGCTTATGCCCTACTTAAACTTTGGTGGGAGTTTTGGAAGACAGAGGAAAAAGAAAAAAAACTTGATTTTCTTCCAAAACTCTGGCAAGTTGCATATAATGAACACAGGCATCTGTCACAAGCTGGTGGCAGATTACACATTTGGGTTTTCCTCACCATATAAAGAGAGACAGAATCTACAAAACAGGAAGTCACTGAGCTATGGCCAATCATTTCTCCAGCAGCAAGTTAGTTCGGTTGAGCTGAAGATGTTGTTATGGTGGATTATGACTAGGTAAAAAATATGTTTTAACCACAATGCACTGATTATATGCTCCTGAAGCAGAGTTAGGGCAAAACAAAGTCTATAGGTTTCATCAAGAAAACTGCAGTTTCTGGAGCCCGGGTGAGGCCCTTCTAACTCTAGAAATCAAAACACAGTATGCCATGATAGCACTACTCTTTATTTCCTTACCTTCCTCTAAGTAGTATCAGGTACCGTCGTATTTTCACACCTCTATTCTGCACTACAAAAACCCATTCTGCTTCAAACCAGACTGATTTTCCAGGCACTAGATAGCCCCCAGGAAGTAAGAGGCAGAAAGAAGGATGGGTCAGAGGCTCTTAGAGAAGACCAGGGTGGGCTGCAGTATCAGAACAAAGGCAGTTAATGGGAGGGAGTTGAAAAATGGAGGTGAACTCCTTCTTGTATGGGGTAAACTACCGTCACAAGCCTGTATCCACCTTGCAACTCAGCTACGCAGCTCTGCTTTAAACTGATGGGTTATACCAAAACAAATGCAGAATGCATGCAGCTACTCTGTAACTAGCTGCCTCCAGTAGAGTGTAAACACTTCAGGATGCACACACACACAAAAAAAAAGCAGCTTTTCTCTCCTTACTTTACTTTTCTTAAATTTTTGTTTATCTGCTTGCAAGTGAGAAAGAACACTAAGTAGCAGCAATAGTACAGTGCCTTCCCACAACAGCATTCTGAAAAAAATGACACTTGTAAACAGTTCCATCAAATAGAGAACAATAATTCAATTTGGCAGAAAGAATCTTAGAAGCCAAGTTACACAGAGAAATTATGGTTAAAATTACATTAATCAAAACCAGTTAGGAAAAGATGAGAGGAAGACTCTGGCAGAACATGTCTGGGATGTTACCAATTAAACTTGTTTTTCTTCCTAAAAGGCAATAGCATTCTTTTTAATTAGCCTCTGTCATTGTAATTCTAACAATAACCCACTGCACAATTACTATCTGAGCTACTTGAAAACTTAAAACATGTGCCCAGTTTCTCTAAAATACTCCTCCATGGACAACCAATGGGGCTGGGTAGAGAGGAATAAACAGTTCACTTTTTCATTTCTGCAGTGAAGTTATATTACAAGATTTATTCAAACGCTGAAAAAGTCAACCTGGGAATAGTGAAAAGTGATCTATAACAAATAAATCAACTAGCTAGGAGTCAGAAATAAGTAGGAAGATGTTTCTTTCCAGATTTAGCTTTACTGTTCTCTGTGGAGCAACATACTGGCATTTATGAACTAGCACAGAGCTCTGCACGTACTATTGCATTACGTAAGCTCATACCAGGCACACACTGGCACATCTCCTGCTTTTGCTGGTGCCATTGGCACTGAAGGAGTTAATGCCTGTAGGTTGCAATGCAAATCCCAGTTTGGCTAATCCTTTGGCATTACTACACTTCACAGCGTAAATGCTTGGCTGAAATGAGATTAGAAAACTTAGTGGCATTAATGAAAGCCTGACCTATAAAAACTCCTGAAAACACAAACACTGCATTTTTCAGGTTCTCTGGGCTAAAATACACAGATTCTCCAGTTTGCTCCACTGGGGCAAGTTCAGGACTAGAAGTAAATACTTCAGACTTTCCAACTGCACCGGAAATAAATCTGTGATTCTAGAAAAGGAGGTGGGTAAATTACATTTTGTCTCACTGAATTTGTACTAGATTCCAATCTTCGTACTTCTTTTCCTTCCTTCTCCACCACTAATGGACATATTTCTCCACTTGTACTCAGTCTGGTGAGAATTGCAGAAGATAGTGAGGGAGGGTCGGAAAAGTGACAGTTTGATAAAGGTTGCACCATGTGGCATAGGAAAATCTCAGTTCAAAGACAGCTGATAAGACCTGCTTTAGAAACACAAATGAGAACAATTATATTTTAAACTTGTGAAATAGATCTCCTCTTGTTGATATTCCCTTTTATATCCTGGTTATGACCTACACTGTATGCTGAAATATCTTAGCTGAGAAAAAAAGTTTGCAATATTTTCAAATTCCTTCTTTTCTGTGGAAATGAGTTATTGCTAAAAAAGTCACAGAACTCTTCATAACTTTACTAGAAAACAGAATGCACAGCCAGAAGGTGAATCTGCTTCCCAGCTTTTTCAGTGCTTTTCCTGCAGCAACCCATACAAATGGATAGTTCCCCCTTAGACAATGTGATTCTCTGAAACCCATTAAAGATCTAAAGGTGGCGTTCACAGTCAGCTCTAGATTGCGAACGTTCATGGTAGTGGCTGCTTCCCCAAATATGTGAATTAGACAATTCACATCTGTCCACTTTTAACTGCTTCCTTCTATTTGAAAGTACAAGACACAAAGCAAAGTCATGAGTCAGGAGATCTGAAATGGCAGAGATTGTTTTTGCCGACACAGAACATATCCTTTCCTTCCAAATGGTGAGATACTCCCCCCAACACACAGTACAATAAAAAATAAAACAAGCACTACAAGATGTAATGAAGCACAATGGAGGATTGAGAGAGGGATTCAACAGTTACTCAGATAAAGAGAAAACATTCACAGTGACGCTAAGTAGGATATGAGATACCTACCTTCAGGCTCCGGGATGCGAGCCAAACATTAACCGCTAGGAATTCAGAGGAAAATATCTCTAAGCAATGATACCATATAATTATTTAATAGGCTTTTATACCTTACTTTGAAGCATCTGGTAAAGCATTGCTCTGGATAGAGTATCTGGTTTGACTAACTGATGTTTGAAAGAATGGAAATACTTGTATTTTGCCCTATAGAGGAGTAGCCTGCAACTCATAAGAAAGGCTATACCAACCGTGCTTTACAACTTCACGTATTCTAGTCATGTGCAGTTTCCATTAGATGCTAATAGGTATTTTAAAAGTGTCTCTGCTCTTTTACAGAATATAGTCTTAAAATAGCCCAGCATAAGACACGCGGTCTGCTGGCAAGCACTACGTGTTGGCAGCCAGTCTAGGACCACTCCTGAGAGAACAGGGCACCTGTTGTCAGTATTCTATCAAACATGATCATTTGAACATTGGAAAAATTTGGAACAATTCCATGAAAACCTGTCTGACATCAAATCAGCATCCCAGCCAATCAGTAACTCAACTAAATTTTCAAAGTGTCATCAGTTGACTAACAAACAGACGTCAAAAATTTAGGCAGGCTTATGAGCGAAATAGAGCCTGTCAACTTGAAATATTTACTTGCAAAAAAGGCATATGCTAAAAAACATGTCTGAAAGACACCCAAACGTTGCAAACAGGTATTTCTAGTGTAAGCCCCAATGAAAGGGAATGACTGGAAACTCCTGGTGAAGCAGTTAGAACAACATTAATAAAAAAAAAAAAAAAGCAGCCATGAGCCATGTCAGAGATTGAAGTCACAACCCCAAAGCTCCTGTTACTAATCTGGGAACGGATGAACAAACAACAGTAATAGAATAGCCAGGATTCCACCAGCTAGGCTAGTACTGCCCTTTCGTGCTTTCCTAGAGTGCCTTTTTTGAATTTTCTTTTTGGAAGCAAGTGCCATGACTGTTTATCTCAGCGAGTCAGCATGATGGTAGCTTGAGAACAACTTCAAGCTAAAATCAACAAAAATAAATCTGTGAGATGCTCTGGAAAATGGACACATTTGGCAGAAGCATCTTGCATCAGCTACAACAGCAAACGTGCATTTAGAGGAACGTAGCTCAGCCAGAGCAGAAATATCCTGGACACCACACTTTCTATTCCAAGGAATCCTAGAGACAGCATGGTTTATATATAAGGCTCTCCAGTTAGAGATACCTTGGGGCCAGCATCCAAAGAACTTGCCTTTCACAGTATGAGTGTTGCTGCAAATTCACCTAAGGCACTACTTCCAGACAGAGCATGAGAGGGGAAAACATCTGTGATTCAGTGCTAGTGATTGAGAAAACACGTCACCATTAATGTCATAGTGATCTACCATGTATGTAGACTGCCAACACTCCCTCTAGCATCAGTTAGGCTATGAGCTCGATCAATATAACTGATTCTTACAGGAGCTATGCCCATTAAACCCCAAGCTCAGCTAAGACCGAAGAGACACTTAAGTACTCCTGAGAATTAGACCCATAATATGAGGAAACCTCTTTCACATTGAGAACAGTAGATTTTTGAGAATGCATGGAAAGGGAAGCAGCAGAAAGAGAAATCTACCCTATTCATGTTCCCAACAAAGCGAGGGCCTTGATAACGTGCCCTTGGTAGAGTACATAGTGTCTGATGGGGACGATTGTGTTACATAGTAGAAGCAGCTCTGATTCATTCGGGCACCGGGGGTCAGAGGGTAGCAGCCTTACTGCCATCAACCTGAACTGGTACCCTGTGGATGGCGCCAGCTCCCAGATGCAGACTCAGCTAGATAGGTGTAACCTGGGATTGACTTCACTCATCTCCACATTTATGTTGGTACAGTCAAAGGTGAAATCAGGGCCTTTGGAAAGGGCTCAAGAGAAAATTCTGAGCTGAAGGGTAAGGTAGATTCATAACACAGCAGAAAGACAGGCATCCAGCACAACGTAAAAGCAAAAGGAAATTACTTTTCCATTCATTTGTTTTGTCTCCTTTGTTATTATTAATTCGGTATCACCTTAAAGCTCCAATAAAGACCAAGGTCTTGTTTTGCTAAGCACTGTGTAGACCTGCAGGGTGAAATATAGCCTACAGTTTTATTATTCGTTACCTGCAGAGGAAGGATTTCTCCTAGAGCATACAGGCCAACGCTGCCCAATGGTATTTTCATCGGTATAAGCAAGACTAGTAAAGGAGGAACAGTCCTTAGTGTAAAATCTAACACAAACTGCCCCTAGACTGCCTTTCCACAGCAGCAGCACTGTGCCACTATGAGTAGGCAGCGTTTGGATCCACAACCTGTGGCAAAAGGCCCCAAGAGGTGTCCAGACAGCTGTCACTTCTTGGGTACTGCATGAAAGCATAGAGATTGGGTCCTCCACAGCTCAAGATGATTTGTACAAACTGTGCTAAATGCCTGTGCAAAAAATATGACACCTTTTTCTTATAGGTACAGTGATAGGATTGTCACCAGTAAATCAATGACATCTGCCGTAGCCCTGCACATCAGTACCTCCCGAGCAACACTCCCAACAAGAGTGTCAAGTATTTCATCATTTTTTATAGTTTGTTTTTTGACAATGAAGGTTTTGATCTGGTGATATTCCACAGCATGCAGTTGCTTCACTGACTTCTGATCCCGCCTGGTATCAGTGCAGGTTCCTGTTTAAGTGCCTGGCTGTTGTCACAGCAGAGCAGCAGCTCCTCAGAAAAAGTGATCAAACAGTGTCAGCTATTCAGCTAGGAGAAGAATGGGGAAAGGTGCTAAACATATGTGGAGTGTCATTCAGATAGGTAAGACTCTTCCTCGTGTTCTTACACAGGTAAAGTGTGCCCTCCACAGCAGGCATGCACTGAAAAACAGCTGCAATGAAAGTTCTGAGCTTCCTCCACCCCAGTCTGGGAATTAGGTCTGATGTGGATGATGACTTTAGTTCTCACCCATCCAACCCACCCTGTCTCTCCAGGTTGTGGGAATCATTACTCCACAATGGTCTGAGCTGCCTGCAGTGCAACCTCATTGTGAGGAAAACAATTTCCTATTAAAGAAATCAAGTGCCTCTATTAAACTTATAAGCAAAAATATTGGTAGGATCATAACACTTTTGTGATGGGGAAGAGCTCTCCGCTTGCGGCCTCACTTTATCATGAACTGGTTAGAAGAGTTTATGTTTTAAGTCAAAGTCAATGAAACTCTTGAACAGTCCCAGCTACTGGTGCTAAAACACACATAAAAATAATCACATGCAGACATGCACAACAAATCTAAACCAATTAGAGAACAAAGTTACATCTTGTTTGTTAATTTGCTTTTAATTAAGTTCAGCATCATGTCTTTGTGAGGCATTAATTTTGTTGGAGGCCTCCACTGTTTTACAATTAACATCCTTTAACTATTCCATGCCCAGTCAGCAGTAACTTTTATCAGGGAGTTTTTCATGCAAACACATGGCCACCAGTCTGAATTTTATACTATAATATTTATCTGCATTTCCCTCTCCCCCCCTTTTTTTTTTTGCTTATTTCTTAGGATCTGTCATACAATAAACTCAGGAAGAAGGCAGGATCTGTCTAGACAAGGAAATGCTACTCTAGCCTGAGGTTCATTTGGAGAGCTTTTCACATCAACACCATCCCCTAGCTTTTTTTATAAGGAACTGTGTCTTTGTACATTAATTTCCCCCTCCAAGGTTTGTAGAATCCTCAGGAATTCAGCTAGAAAGCAGTTCCCTGACTTTTGTCTTCAGTTAGATCGTAGCTTGCAGATGAAGGAGCTACTTCTGATTTGAATGGCCGAGAAAAAGTTAACAACTGTTCCACCTGAATCACTCCAGGTTTATCCCAGGGTAACTGCAATCTCAGTTTGCTCACCAGTCCTGTAGGTTATGTAAATAGCCAGAGTAAAGAACAGGTCTGCAGCAAACAAGCAAGCAATGTAGCTGTCCTCTTAACAGAGCAGATGAAGCTTGAGCACATTTGAACGAGGATGCCCACAAGAGGGACATGGAGTCATGACTAACATGAATGAAAAACAGTCTGTCCTGATACCTTCAAGTCAATGCAGAATGGGCTCAATTCCAGCATATTGCAAACACAATGCTGGGTATTTACACTGATGCCTGTAAATGCTTCCAATTTCACTGTTCATCTCCTGCAGTATCTGTAGTGGGCACCCTCACTGCAGCCAAGTCTCACCTGCCTTTAAAAGATTACATCAGAACTCTCCAACCCAGCATGTTGCAAGAGGGACTTAAACATGCCAGCTCTGGCCAAGTATCAGGAGAAAGATAAAAGTGTGGTCTTGCAGTATAGCATCTGCTACACCTGAGTGTCTATAGTCCCTATGCTCTCCCCACTATGTGGAACACCCTGAAGATGTGGCTGACCACAAAGACACAAGGAAGAGAGCTAGGTGAGATTTGCCAGATTTGATACAAAGATCATACGGCCCCTTATCAGAAATCAGAATCTCTCACATTCAATAGCACCTCCTGGCTTCTGTCAAAACAGGGAGCCAAGTCTGCACCTTGGTTACCTGCTTTGAGCTGCCTAACAGATACCTTAAGCTGACCAAGCCACCAGGACTATGGTGGTATTATTTCAGATGGCATTATTTTGGCATATATAACCTATTGATAGGACAGGAAGCACACGCTCTGCCTGGTATCCACGTCTCTTAGCGCCAAGACAGCAAATTTGCTCAGGTAACAGAAGCAATAGGACAACAGGTAAGGGTTTTAAACTAAGAGGGTGAATTTAGACTGGATAAGGAAGAAGTTTTTTTTACAATGAGGGTGTTGAAATACTGGAACAAGTTGCCCATAGAGGTGGTTGATGCCCCATCCCTGGAAACATTCCAGGCCAGGTTGGACAGGGCTGTGAGAAACCTACTCTAGTTGAAGATGTCCCTGCTCACTGCAGGGAGGTTGGACTAGTTGACTTTGAAAGGTCCTTTCCAACCCAAACCATTCTATGATTGTATCAGCTCAGACTCTCAGCCCTGAAGCTCCACCATTCAGTCCTCAGACTGCTTGGGAAGGTGAAAAGCCCTGCAGATGTATCTCATTTTCTAGCTTTTCTTACAGCTGTTCCCCCCACAGCCAATTGTAGTGCTTGCCAACTAGAAAAAAACACCATATGGAAGTGAATAGATGACTCGGAAGATGAATAGATAGGAAACTGAAGCCTCTGGGAAAAAAAACAACCAACCAACCAAACAATAAACCAACAACCAAACACACACCACCAAAACAACACTCAAAGTCAAGCAAAAAGCCCAACTCATGAGATTATTAAATAACTGTGGGATATAAGCAGAAAGAGACTGGGGACACTTCTCTTATGCCGCTTTTACATCAACATAATTCAACTGGCACTTCTGCTATTGAGCAAAATATTTAGTTCTGCACACATCAGTTTTATCTTTAGGCATCTGTTACATACCAATGGCCTTTTAAGTGAATAAATTAATTTTACCATCAACATTATGTCTTTTCTTTACAGCTTCCTTTTTTGGACACAACTGTTCATTGATAGTATCCCTTCAATTACCACATTTTCAACATTTTAAAAGGACATAAATACTAGAAGAATGTACATGATCTGATACTTGTGGTATAGAAGGGAATGAGAAAGGTTTTATAGGCATCCGATATCACACTCTTTTGTTTGGATGTCTTATGAAGACCAGATCTCTTGAACAACTTCTCTAACATTATGTTCATGTTCTTCACACACTCAAGGCAAAATTATGGTCCAGGTTACCACAGTTGCTTTGGGTTTAGATAAATCTGTTGAGGTACTCAGAGTTACTGTGATCCAGACCAAGATTCATTTCAGGATACATTACTTTGCTTAAGTATGTAGTCCTCTTGCTTTAAGCATTTCCAGTGAAGCGTGTGCGTCATTTCAGGAGAGTAGTTACAACGTGACAATGGAGCATGTGTAACACCAAATGGAACCACTGAAGATGACCTCCCTAATATCATGATATGCTCATTCTACACAAGAATGTTTGCTAAAAGGTCAGTCAGCAAATCTTAGCATTTCCCATAAACTAGACAACAGATACTGAAAGGAGTACACATGACGACCAGTTACATTTACTTATATCTTCATCTTCTAGCAATCTTCACAGTGGCCTGGAGTGCAGAGATCTCCTAAAAACATTTCTATTCACTTGGTCTCCAACCAGAAAATTATTATAACCAGCTACTCTCCTTCATGCTGCTCTGCATTTGTTTCTCTTGCCCTCTCAGTTCTCCTGCCAGCTTTGTCTGTACAAGGCAGAGTCTTAACTTTTTCCTTGAGTCTAATCTGCTGCCCCACTCTGTCAAAGCTGACCACATTGCCACCCTCCTTGATACTTGGACCTCAGCCTGGCTTTAGGGCAGACGAGTCTTTTTACGTGTACATCACTGCATCCTAAACGTCCTTTTGTTCTGTAGTTCTGAAGCTCAGTCTTGCATCACAAAGGAGTGCTAGACTAGACAAGCTCAACTATCTAAACTTCTTTCCTGCTGTTCTACATCAGTTGAATCTGTTATTCTGCTGCTGGATTAGCACCATGTTTTTTTCAACCTATTCTGCCTGCATCCTCTCCTCCTTCACCTTGACTGAATCTGTTCATTGGCATCCCAGCTTCTAATCTATACCTCTAGTCTTTAACTCTGTCCTGAAATGCTTACGTCCTCCTCTCTAAGGCTATGGGGTGCAGAAAAAAAAAAAGGGTTTACATCATGCATATAGTATGTGCAATATTTTGGGAGGGTTTTGTTTGGTGGTTGGTTTGATTTTGTTTGTTTATAGCCCTGCACTGGCTTAACAAATATTATGACCAACTCGACAAGAGTTGTTCTTGATTCATTTACTAGTGTAAATAAAGCCGAAAAGATATTTAAAAAAAAAAAAAAGTCCTCATTTGCTTCTCACATGAGGTGGTTCTTTAACAACAGGACCACTGGCCTAGGAGACTTGCCCATTTATACTACTAACTCATTTACTTTTTGGAACAGGCTGGTCACACCAATACAGGCTGATGTCAAACAGTACTAACTCCTGAACAACGCTTAGGAATTGTTTGGGAGAGTGCTAGCTGACCAGCAGCATGTCAGGGACAATGCCAATAACATAAAGGTAGAGATGATTGAGTTCCCATCTCTGAGAACATTTCTAACATGCTTTAGCATAGACAAAGGCTTAAGGACTTAAGTGATTTTCTCCTGCTACCACTGTGTAAGTATCCATGCTAAATAACAGAGAGATAATATCCTCTCTGGACTAACAGCTTAGCCACTGCTTTCATGAGCAGTACGGGTGTGTCTGTATACAAACAAACATACAACATCACAAATTCTCTGCCTTATGAAGTCGTAAGTGCTACATGTTCATTCATTGCATTTGATAAGTTCATATATAAACATTGTACTTTAAAGACAGAACTGTTCAAAAGCAAAGTCCTAAGAGCTGTACACGGCTAGGAAGATTAAAGCTATTAAATATACAGAAGCATACATTGCCAGTGATGTGTTAATCTCTGGTCTATAATAAGGCAGCTACTGACAGTATTCAGGAAGAGATTTCACAGCTTATGTGGGACTTGACTGATAAGGATACAATGATGTTGAAGCCAGCTTTTTGCACCTCTGTGCAGAAGGTGATATCTATATACAAATATAGAGCATATAGAAAGCCTTAGAACACCTCTTCTGTGACATCAGGTAACCAGTGACCGAAACTATGTATTATATATTTTTAAAGTATTATCAAACTGTATATTTAGGACAGAACTCTAGCAAATTCTTGCACTTATCCCCTCTTGTCAAATGCTGAAGGACAATAGAACACAATTCGGCTTCAGTCTGACTGGTGAAAATCTGGAGCAGCTCAGCTGAGGCCATCGTAACTGAGATCAGAATTTGGCCCAGACTCAATAAACTAAGCCAAATTCATTACCACACTCTTTCCCTAAACGTCTGCATATTAAAGAGCACGTTTTTGGTTTTGTTTTGTTGGCTTTTTAAGTGCACATTTCAGCTAGTCTAAAAGTACATTCTGTAACTGTGACAAAAATGCCAACTGACGTAAAGAAGCTTCACAGATTTAATAATATTTTGCTTGGGAATGGGTGTAGAAATGCATGTGTTTTCTAATCCAGTCTGCCTTGGCTCTGAGCTGTAGAAAACACCTCTCTGAGAAGGAAGAAAAAGGAAACTTTTCTCCCACATAGAAAGCTTCAAAAATCTTAGCAGCGACAATTATTTTTATCAGCTTGGACTTTTTCTTCAGTGCCTGGATAAAGACAATTTAATCAAGATAAACAAATGAAAAGCAGACAAAAAAAGAGACCAGAAGATTTTGGGCACACCATATCAGTCCAGTGTGAAAAACTTTCCTCCTGCCATCTTTACTGTTATCAATTATATACTTTCTAGGTCCCAGTCTACTGAGTGTCAAAGCACGGAATGAAATAAAGCAGTTATCTGCCTGCCTCTTTGGTCTTCTTTCAAGAGAAAAAGTTAAAAACTTGCCAACTTCTGTCTCTATATACACAAGTTCTTTACTAGTCAGTTTTGGTCAATATTAATAAATATGGGCTGTAAAAGACTTGGGCACAGCTCTGAACTCAGATGAAGTAAGAGGAAGGGACCATACTTACACAGCTATGGAGTGTAAAAAGCAACAGCAGAAGGAGAAGAATGTCTTTATGCCTCAGCATCATCCACCCCTGTACACCGCGTCACGATCAGACTTTAGCTTCCCTTTCAAGCACTATGACAGAGCGATACCAGACAGGTGTTTTGCATTCCGACAAAAACAACTGAAATCAGAATCTAGCTCCTAGAGCCAGCATACCAAAATCATTCAATTTGCCTCTTCAAAAATAAGAGGTCATTTATTTCATTTTCTCCTGGGGTGCAGCAAATTCTGGAGGAGGTGACTGGAATCTACAGTAACACCAGCTGAGGAAGCATTCCGAGGAACCTTCAGAAGGATCAGATTTATGGTCAGGTTGTCTTTTCTGCTCTATCCTTCAGTTTTTCCCATTACCTCGATGACTCACCATTCTCATGTGTCAAGTCTTGGGACGCTCACATACCTCCCCTCTATGCATGCTCTGTCCATGCCACAGCTGTGGACTGCTCCCCTGCTCCTCTCTACCTTCTACCATACATCTCCACATCACTTCCTTCCCCTCAGCTCCCAGTTTGGACCTGCTAAGCTGCTGCAGTAAGTGGGAAGGAGGAGGCATCCAGATTATCCAAGAAGGGAACTGTTTATGCCAGAATACCATGGAGCACATGTACAGACTGCCACCTTGAAAGCGTGGAGAGAATGAGTGGCAGAGGCACCAACCCATTTACATACCATTCTTAAACCTCAGCAGCTGCCGAGGAGATGGACTACTTGCAGCAGCATGATGTAATTTTTCCTTTAGCATAGGCAAAGGAGTCATCTGCTGCTCAGTGCAGCTCCTGGAGCACCTATGGCTGAAGCCAGCGGTCAGCCCTATCATCACACTTGAGACCATTAGCCCAGTTCATGTTCATACTGAGGCGCTTTATACAGCTGGGGCCTCAAAGTCAGCACTAGCAACTTCGACATTCACTCTGAGGCTGGTCCTCACTGCCAGATGTTCTCAAAGTGTCTGTGGAGTAAATTAAGTCTGGGCTTAATAAAGCCTATTTAGACTGTCTCATTTAGCAAAGATCATGTTTATGGGGATTTATTAGGTACTTAATTGCATAAAAGACGAAAACATTTGCTTGTAATTTCAATTGCTCTGTATGGAGCTCTGACTCAGTGGTCTCTGAAAACACACAAGTATTTTCCAATAAATAAAGAACTGGTTCAAACTGCTGTCCATTGAAAATGAAAGACTAAACACAAATAGGTTTGATCCATAAGCTTCCCCCCTGCCCCAAAAAGAAACCTGGAAAGGATTCAACTTTTCTTTTACTGTAATATGACAAAAGTCTTCAGTTTGGATATCTACCCACGGCAGTGACTTCAGTACTCAAGGAGCAAGTGGCTTAACTAGTTAGTAAAACACAGTATTAAGCTTGTTGCTAAAGTAAAACAGCACATGGTCATCATTTTCACTCTTGCCACTAGCCAGCTTCAGTGAAGGCTGAAGCAAAGATTTCTCACAAGTGAGCATCTTCCAAACTGAATCCAGGTGTAGAACTACTATCAAGGGACTTTCCTTTGTGGGTCAAATTTCTATACCTGTGTACCCACATGAACAGGACCCAAAGAACTCTCAATTTTAGAGAACAAACGGAAATAATGACAGCAAGCAACAACTAAGTAACTGAGTCACTGTGTCAGATCAGCGACTAGGCTGAATAGGCAAAAATCAATGGAGTCTAAGAAACTGTGACCATTTGCATGAAGAACAAGGTGTGTCATTATCACTAAGGCTCCCTGTGTCTTTGTCAACAGTGGCTACTGCAGTTTACTCAACAACTGCTCCTGGCTTTCAGTTTTCAAGTTGTCCAAAAGCTTTTTAGCATGTTGTCAGCTGGGGCAATTTCTCCTGTTTATTATGCAAGTATTTTTCTAATTGTTCTTGCTTTGTAGCTAGTTCTCTACAACTCCCTTTTGACTACAGAATAGCCAAAGCATGTCAAATTATTTATAGGCTGGCATACTGAATTGTAAGTGTTTTCTTATCAAACAGAACTCTTGGACTCGAACTAGTATTTGTACGTATTCATACTGGACTGTATCTTCTCCTCCACTTCCCTTATATTTGTATGTTCTCCTCTTGATATACCTTGAAATTTTCATTTAAAGTCACTGAAAATAGTCCAAGAAATACTCAGAAAGTCAGGCTCTATCCACTCTTTCAAGAGAATCTCTCGGGGAGGTAGGTGTTGTCTGTGTTGTTTTTTTAAATAAGCATTCATTGACTTTGGATGGTTGTTTAGATTTACAAATCACTGCCTATATGAGAATCACATACCAATATGCAAACTGAGATGCAAGTATGAAGTTTTAAATTTTACTCAGAGATTATTCATTGTATTATATCTAGGGGATGACAATATATACACAACTCCTATGGAAACTGATCCACAAGTAAGTGATGATATCAGGCAGAGATAGAAAATAATAATATTAAAGCCCTAAGAACTCTCTCACTTTTGATAGCCACAGTCACCCACCTCATTGTTTCTCAGAGCTGATTTTGCACCTTTGTAGGCCCTATTTCCCTTTTGAACTGCAGTTTCTATACTTGAAATATTCAGAATGGTTAATAGGACAAGCTGTTACAATGAATCCTATCAGGGGGGTTAAACACAAAAATCAGATTTAGAAACATTATGAATAACTTGATATTCTGGGAATAAGTAAATTACAAAACAAAACAATTACTAGCCTACAGAATACTTTGCAAGCCATCTACTAACACTGACACTAGAGTCTGCTGAACAGACTCTCAAGTCCCCTAGGAATGAATTTCTACATCTGTTTGCTCTTCATACCACAGGGCATCCATCCAAAACTGTGTACTAGGAAGAATGTGCACATTTTTGCATCTCTAAGAATTGTGAAAAATCTTCTATATGTCAAAAGTTTCATTCCTAAACTAATTCAATCAATTGGTTTCATTTCTGGTTTATTTTTAACAAAGGATTTTTATATTTCATGACAACCTTGTTCATAAGAGAATTAAAGCAAACTGCCTCTTTCTTTTTCCAATTGTTTTCAATGAGAAACAAGGTTTCTAAATCAACTTCTGTGTGAGGTTGCTAATTAAAAATTGCTCTTTTTTAAAAAAGAAAAAAAAACAACAAAAAAAAAACACAAACAGGAGCCTCTGGATCCAAGACAAAGAAGTGATCATTTTTTGACAGAAAACAGAATTTCCTCACCCCACCAACGGAAAAAATTCAAAACTCATTGCAGCAATAATAATGTTTTAACTCTGGATGAAAAGAGATCTTATTTCTCTGGAAATACTTTTCTCGGAGGATAAGATGTTTAGAACAAAATGAGAAATGATAGTCAGAAAACAATGAAATTCTACAACACACGGCTTCTCACTTCCATTTAAAACGAAAAAGGCAAGTTTCTTTTGTACAGTGGCATTTTCTGTCGAGAAATACTGCTAAGGAAACAAAATCAGCTTCCCACAAAGTGACATACATTTAAAATTTTCAATGCAGAAAACACAAAAAAGGCTCAAATATGACTTGCTTGATTGTCCCTACTCAGAGCCTCTTTGTGTCCAGTTTCTTCCCATAACTGCTGATTTGTCAGGCAACATAATGCCAATCAACTTCCATGGTAATTAAGAGACTGCAGGGACATAGACTTCTGTCTACCAAGAGTAGTATCTCCTTCCTCTCCTACTCTGCTCCCATCAAAAGAACACTGTTGTGCTCTCACCCATTTTTCACAGGTTATCACTGATATCGAACCCTCTTCTTGGGCTGCTGTATTATTATTATACTGGTCCCACAGCTTTATGATTCGTAAGCTTTACATTCATTATACATGAGCACACAAGATTTTTTGCATCGTCCTTGGCATTATGTCAAGATTAAGCATTGCACAAACATGTGACCAGTATGTGGAGCATAAGGTTGGCATTACCCAAGTTTTTCACATACTGTCTTTTTATTTTAAAAGACTGTCACCATGAGGAAAAATCATTCAGTTATTTATCATCTCTCCATTTTCAGAGATTACAAGAAACTGGGATCTTTACCATGGACTATGAATCACATAAGGCTATGCTACATTCTGGAAAGTCCTTGATCGCATATGTGTGCAAATCTAACACTTGAATCCTACTGTTAAGGAAGGAAAAAAGTCTGCCTTCACAGCATTGCATAGCTCATTATTTCATCTTGAAGCTTGTGATCAAGCTCTCGGTCTTGTGATTACAAAAAAGTTCCAGCTTCCACTTAAGAAAATTAGTGTCTATTTTCACTGTCCATAGAGAACAGCGTAATCCTGTGGTACCCTTCAATCTCAAATGGTTCAAAGACTAAGCCACAGGATGCAACATTTGACTGTGGGGAAGAAGACTTCTTTTCACTGTACTTTCGAGTTAAAATTCTTTATTATTGTTTTTCCTGCTTTGCAGAAAATATACCTCAAAAAAAAAAATTGATGTTAGAAAGCATATTTTGAAATATTGAAAGCACTTCTGGATTCCAAAAGCTAATATCATTTTTTTCTTACCATTTCTCCACGGGTTTTCATTACTCACGGTTCTGATAGTCACAGCCAGCAGCATTTAAGAAGGATTTAAAATGGTATTTAAAAAATTTAACTACTGCTCTCCCATCTGTAGGAGATTAAAAGATTGATACATTTTCGATCTTTCAATAGTCACTATATAAATGCTAAGTTTTGTGTCACTAAATTACAAGGAAGTCTTATTTTAAGATCTGATAGTACCTAGAAACTGTAGCTTTTAGAAAATAAGTTCCTTTATGAAAAGGGCAGCCTGCAAATTGAAAAAAAAAGACAGACTGATGTGTCAAGTGGCATTTATTTCCTTCCCTTTTTTCTGATGCTTCAAACAAACCATTATTGTAAACTACACTTACAGTTGTTGGAATGGACTTACTCCTAATCAAGGAAATATATCACTGTAGATTTTAAAGACCAGGAATGAGAGAAGCAGCTTTGAATGTCATAATAATTGGGCTGCTTCTGCTCTGCGATCACAGACTGGGAAACGATCTTTTCATTTATAACCTGGGCTTGAAGATCCAATATTCTCCTAGATAATAGTTAAAAAAAAATAAAATAAAAAATCTGACTTTTTAAATTCTTTGAATGATTCACCTTTGTATTTACCTTAATACAATTCTCTCTACAGCACTTCAGCACACGCTTACCCTATGCTTCAAATTGTCACTGTTTGATGCTTAAGTGGCAGAAAGGTCAAAATGAATTCTTATTTCTCTTTAAAACCCGCACTTAACAGAATTTAGACTGGAAGCAGATGAAGGGAATTCTCTTTAATCCATTTTGTATAGTTTAGTAATCCAGACTCAGTTTAGTACCAGAAGTGATACATCATGACCCTGTCTATAAAACCCAAGAACAATGAACTTACTTTTAACTGTATTGTACTAAATTAGACTGGGAAAATAATCAGGTTCTGAACAAGCCCAGATAAAGCTATAATCCCAGGCCTGACAAAAACACATACGTGAACCAAACTAGATATCAGATATTGGCAACAAGTAATCTGGTCTCCAAACTAGTTCACAAGATGACTCAGCCAAATATACGAAACTTGTACATTTGTCAGATTTATACTGTACAAATCAGCTGAAAAGCTTTGTGTTTATAATAACGATTTGTATGCATCTATGCCCATACATGCTTTCTAGAGTGCCTTTGAAAGTCTCCCCCATGCAGAAATTCCTCTTCTACCTTTAAAGCAATAAAGATTGGATTGTTACCAGAAAGCAGAGTACTCTAGCCAGCTGAAAACACAGAGTGGAAGTAAAAATGGGATTACACAAATTACTATCTGGACAGGGGTCTGGGATTAGAAACAGGGAGAGCTCCAAGTCTCCAACTCTGCATCTGCTGATCTCATTGCTGCAATTCCTCGCTCCTCCCTTAACATCTTGTCCTAAAAAATGAAAATAATGAGCTCACAGACAAAAGGCATGTTTATTTCAAAAATCTCAATACAGCATTTACGTGAAGAGTTCATGTAGAGACTACTGGAAATTCCACTGTTACAACTAGGAAGGAAATGCCAATATTGGACTTTCCAGTATCATATCCAGCAAAACAGGTTTTGAGAGTTTGTGTTTGTTTTTTTTTGTTTTGGTTGTTTGGTTCTTTTGCTTGTTTGTTTTTGGTTTTGTTTATTTTGAGGGTTTTTTTGTGTGGTTCTTTTTTTATTATTATTTGGTTTTGGTTCATTGTTTTTTTTTAAAGAGGAGTGAGAAATAAAAAAAAATCCTGCTCAGACTGCAGTCTTACTGCTCAAAAAGTAAAGGACAGTTTGCCTGTCCATAATAAAACAAGCAAGATCTGTCTTTCTAAACGTCTTACTTAGCATTAATTTCCTCTTGATAGAGCTTATTCAGACAAAGATAGAAATAAAGAGTTTAACTTCCTAGGTTTAAAGAGGCAAGAAGTATTTCTTGCCACTCTTGCCTCTATTTTTGCCCCTTTTTGTTTAGTCCTGTAGCTGCATCTTATCCTGGCCTGAACCATCCTTCCTTTCTCTGCCCCCATTCCCTTTTACAGCTACTCCTGCGTAAATCAGATTTCTCCTTAATAGCTTTTGTTAATCTTGCAGCTCAGCTGGGACTAACCCTGTCCCTTCCTGCCTAAAGATAAATATCTGCCATGGCATAACGACTGAACGGGGAAGGAAGAAGTGCTTTGGGTCAACAGCTATCTTTGTAGCATTGAGGACACAGGGGGAAAGAAAAAACACCTCAAACAGTACCTTTACCACCAAAGCAACAGCTCTGCGATATGCACAAGAGGTCAATCATGTCTTCCTATCCTTTGGACAACATCAGAACTGCTGAATGCGATCTGCAGTTTCTACTAAAGGCCAGTGTGGATCATCACTATTTAACTCTTCTAACTTTTTTAACTCTTATTGACCATTATTACTCCATTTCACACTCTCAGTAAGGCATCCAATCAGCTATCATCATCTAAACAGGTTACAACCTTCATGTTAAGCTGCAATAAACCAATATAGAAAATTTACCCTAGTGTATAACATGGATCCACTTCCAAGTCTAGCAGAAGAGGTTTATACCCTCATTTCTTCCTCATCCCTTACTCTTGATGTACTTTCCAGGAGGTCAGTTTACTGGAGGTAGCAGCAGAAGGAGAGAAGATGACAGAGCTTGGGGGTGTTTTGAGATGCGGGACTCACCCTATTAACCCCAACTGGTTCATACCCCATATCACATCAGCGGTGCCACGCAGCTCACGTATTCTGTCTCTTAAAGATGTCAGCCTGAGGGTATTGAGAGAAACCAGAAGGAAGCCCAGATTTATTATGTTCAAATGATCACACCTTAAGGTACATCCAAGGCTGACACGTGATTTGGGATTGACAGGAGCAGATGCCGTAAAATACATTTAAAGAATAACATAATTGCAATAGCTCATAACACCTTCCTTTCAACTAGCTGTATTTGTTAAAAATCCTCCTACTTTTTCATTCGCCTGGCAGGCAATGGGGGGGAGCGTCTGCACCATTAGCTGGCCTCCACCAACTAGCCACCTCAAATGACAGTGATGCCTGGAACAAGAAACCTGGAGGTGATTACTAATGTGTCTGCAGAAACACACACTGACTCCAGTCTCAAGTGACAGAGCAGGAAGAGAAGCCATCTGCTTAGGTCCACTGGGAGCATCTGGCTGGGTATCCAATGTTTCTGGGCTTGTTCCTTGACTTTAGTCTTGTCCTTTTCATACTCTGCTGTGACAAACAAACCCACACTGACACTGACTATCATGCTGGCCTGACCTAGAGACACACGGGATAAAAAAGAGCAACAAACAGTGACATCCATAAACAGTGGTGGGCCTGCTGGTTTACCAGACCATGCGGAAAATGATCAAGAAGTGCCATGCCCACAGACGAGGTATCACTGGCGGCAGCTGAGCAGAGGTTTAGAGGCTGGAGGACATCTAGTCTCTACCACAGCAGCCTCCACTGGGTCCTGCCAGCCCATAGACACGGCTCGAGGCCAGTTCTCGAACATGCATTTGCAAATATACTTGAGAAGACAGTGCCACCTTCAAGTTTGTTTTGAGAACGAAGGTATCCAATTCTTTTTCTTATTTTAGCTGGCTTCAATCTCTCCCTTTCTAAGGTCACATCCTAGATGTAATAATCAGCATCTCCCATCACTAGAAATGATGGTCAGCCTTGGTTTCCTCTTGGCTGATTGCAATTCCAAGGAAGACTACTGTGAAATCACATCATGAAGAAAAACAGAGCTGCTGAGCTGGGCTTTAGAGATAACAACACTGGCTACAGGGGAAGTGCAAACTAAGACTAAGCTGGATGAGGCTCTGAGCAGCCTGGTCTAGTGGGAGGTGTCCCTGCCCATGACAGGGATTTGGAACTAGATGATCTTTGGCTGGAGTTGGGAGGGACCTTATTCTATGATCCTTAGTAGCAAGCTGTACAGTAGCATTCGAAGCAGTCTTGTCTTGGGCTCCAATTCCCTCACATCCCACTATTTCACCAGGAAACCACAAAATACAACCTAATGTGGTAGCCTCCCAGAGAAATCAGGCAATTTCTCTCTACAGATTCCTGTCTTTTCTACACAAAAGGTTGCATTTTAAAAAAAATTTTTTTTAAACTGTCATATTGTTATGTCACCAACTGCAAACATAAAAATACAGCAAGGAACCAGGTACTAGTTTATCATTGAGCCAGTTTGGTTGCAAAGTTTGCATCATGTTTTCATCTTGGAAAAGCTGATGTGCCTTTGTTACTCAAGAAGGGCATACCAACTAAGTCCTGTGTCTACGGAAAAGCTGTTTAAACACTCATTATCATCCTGTCTTTTTGAGATCTCTCATTTTAGGGTTGTGTCAAGTTTGGGAAATGAGATAGAAGGTGGAAATTCGACAAAACAGCCTCCTCCCTCTGACATTCAGCCCACTGCAGCAGTAACATAGCACAAAAAAGAAAAAAAAAAAAAATGTCCGGTGTTAAAGAGAAAGATGTAAGCCAATCTTCTAGACTCAAGCATTTAGACTTAGGAAAACTCTATTTTTGGGTCCTAGCTTTACAGCCTGGTCCTAGGTACACATCTATTTTAACAAAGGCCGTCTTACTCCTTGGGAAACGCTAACAGTTTCAAGCACTTAACTGCCAGGAAACTTTTTTCTAGATATACATCCTTCATTTTCCATTGCTCAATTTATTTTTAACTGCTCCAAGTTCCAGCCTTGATCTTGGCTGCTCCTTGAGCAATCCTTTTTCTCCATCTGGATGCTAACGCCTTTCAGAGAGTTTGTAAACAGCTATTAAATATTTCACCATCTCTCTGATCAGATTAAAGCAAGATTCTAGCTTTGTTCAGTACCTGCTAAGGAGGAAAGCAGAAGGTGGAAGGCATCCAGGCTTTGTGGAGAAAGGGAGGAACAAGTTTAGTTAAGGAATCAAGATATGGGAATGGAGACTAACGAACACAGTAGGGAGAGAAGATTTGTATACAGCAGCACTACTTCTTGTGAGTAATTTTGTTTCGCCAATTTCAATTAGAAGAATCTAGGAAGATAAATTTGTTGAGTTTATTAAACTACAGGCCAAGAATCAAAGGAAAAAATAAAATCAGAAAGAGGAGCAGCCAACAAGTATCACAGTGCACAAGCTATTACTACAATTACAGAGAATTTTGTGTCTGAAGTGCTTTGTGCATCGTAGTTGAGTAGGACAAGCCCTACTTCTCAGTGCCTACAAAGGCTCTGTACCCCGCAAGAATCTGAACGTTGGTCGAGCATAATACAGGCTCACCAACAAAGCAGCCTTTATGATCTCAGGAAATGGCATGTGCAACAGAAAATCATCCACTTCCTCCCTTAATATGCTCTCACATCCATTTCTATAACTTTTAACAGTTTCCTCTGTCTGCAATGTATACATCTCACTGGGGTTATCCAGAAATGCAAAGAAGCACAGAAGGAGGCCTCAGGACAGCTGCAAACAGAACAAGATTGCTGAGTAGGAACCAGGAGCTAAACGATTTGACCTTAACAGTATTCATTTCAGAGAGTGAAACAACTCTGAGGGAGACCCCTAAAGCACCAGGTTAAGCAAACACTGGGTATGATTTCTCAGCTGTTGGTTATGTCAGTGTTTGACTTAATTTGCCGGACAAAAGCCACTTATATGCAATAGTGATCAAGCAAGGTCACAATGACATCTAGCCCTCTCAAAGTGGCTTGCTGCTCCTCTAACCTCTTTGCTCACTGTGTTATGCGCAACAGCTTTAGTTCAGCTGATTACCAAAGCGGCTGAGAACATCTGAGCTACAGAGCTTCACATGGAAGAAGAATCTGGCCTCAGGCTTTTAAAATACTCCTGCAGCTGACTGAATGCAAGACTCAGGCAGCAAGCACTGCTGGAGCCTACTTTCATCGAGGGAAGCTGGAACACAAAGACACATGAAACAAACTGAGATCCAACCACATATTTCAGCAGCAATTCAGCAGGGTTACAGTTGTGTAACTATCATCACAAGTTAACTAACACATGGCAAAACAACGTAACAACCACCTTCCCTGTTTCACCTCCTAGAACAAACATTTCCTCAGAATTTAAGAAGGACCTCAAACTTCTCTGCACTGAGGAGGCACTTTGGCAGCTCTTTCTGCAGCTTAGCCTTCACCAAACTGAATGAGGGATGAAGGGTTCTGAGCCAGGACACCCTGAAGTCAGAGGGACATCAGGGTGGTTGGTACCTTGTCCAATGCATACATATCTGATCAGGACAGGACTAGTTACGCAACTTCTTTCTACTACTGGCGATTGTAGCAATAAAAACTTAAGAGCAGAGCTTTATGCACATGAGCAAAGATTTTTATTGTTTCTAGCCCCACCTGTGCTATACTCTCTCCTATCAGGCTTTACCACCTTTTGGTTGCTTATAAACATCTCAGTTCATTAAGTCTGAGGATTTAAAGTTCTGACCTTTGTGTTACTTGCAGAGATGCTTTCCTACTGTGTTAACATAGAGGTGCTTTTTTCAGCCAGCTTTCCCACATCTGCCTGGCTCAGAAGTGGCAGAACCACCTCTCACATCACACACTCTGGGAACAGCCAACAGGAGAATTATCTAGAAAATCTACATGGGAAAAAACAGATGTTTATATGGGAGACGAGCTGCTGTTAATGACAGCTATTACAGGACTGAAAGCTATTAGTACTTGTTTAATGGAACAACATGTTATGGTACAAAACATCCTACAATAAGATACCGAGGCCTGATCTGACCCAGTTCCCAGAAGTTGTACTTTATTAACAAGTGCTATTAACTTCAGCACAATTACTCACATAGACATGGGTATCCACAGGCAAGTCCCGATTCACTAACCTCTGTGACATGACTAAAGCTCTGGTATGCAGGTAGTCAGCATTACTTAGGATGACTCAGGTCACCCTAAATACAAGATACTCAGTCTTATAGCTTTAGAGGTTTTAAAACTATACATAAAGTGATCTCATCTTGTGCTGCTTTGCACCTTATTGCTCAATCAAGCATTGCTAAACAGCAGTGTTAAGTAATCTATTGTATAGTACCCAGTCCTCCATAGTACTACACAGCACATGGAACTCCAATTCCAGCGGCAGTTTGCTGTGTAATTCCTGGTACAGGCAATAAATTACTGCATCCTGCACACTTTACTTTAAGGGCTGTGAGGAATGTGTTGCATAATCGACAACAGATGCTACAAAGTAAGTTACTCTGATTTTGAAAGGGCCAGAGAAGCTTCTGATGTTCAGCATTCAAATGGCCATTACAGAACCATCATTTGACTTCTTTCTCTCTGTCACTAAGCAGGGACGGATCTGATAAAATTGACATACAGTGATGTGTAATAGGAGAAGAGGGAAGATACCTGTGAGTCTGAATTGGGTCATGGTCAGTTAGTGGAGTTGTGCTAATTTATATCAGGAAAGACTTGGTCTTATAATTATGCACACACAGTATTGTTCAGAATATAACTGTCCAGACTAAGAATTCAATTCAGGTGTTAAAGCATTCTTGCCTTCAAGGAGGTCACAGTTTCAACATTAAGAAGTGGGAGAATACAGGGACAAGATGGATGGGACATAACTCTTCCTGTTTCAGCTGCTTCTTTTTGGTCTTTGAAAATGTGTCTTATCTCATTCTCCCTTGGCTGATTCCTTTGTTGAGACAGAAGAGATAAATCAGCATTTCTGTGCTTCAGACATACCAAAGCTTTCATTTTATGGCTATTTCATGGATATTAGAGCCTGAAACAAGTCTTCCTTTACCCAAAGCCAGTGAGTGCAACAGCTTAAGGAAGAGTCCAGAAGAATTCCCTGTGAAAGCAGATTACCTGAAAGAGAATTATACCTTCTGATGCATGCTGAAGTTCTGCATAAACTTGTGTGCTTGCCCTAGCTCTAAGGGAAATCCCTTGCTCTGGGCAGAGTGCCAGCACCATGAGGAATTCTGCCCCTCACCTGGCCGTGGAGCTGTTATTCCTTAGCTGACTCAGATACAACAGGAGACCTATGCAGCATAGCACACATCGCTCTTGCCACCAAACTACTCTTCCTTTGTAGCAGAGCAGGAAGGTCTTTAGTGATGTGAAATCAGCAGAAATCTCTGCATAAGTTCTCATCAGCTGTGCTAAGTAGGAAGTCGGTGGCATATACACATCTCCCTCAGGAGATGGCAAGGATACAAGCCCACCCAGAAGAGCCTTTATCTATCAGTTGGTGTTCGCCACCTTTAAGAAGGGACCAGACTGAGTTGAATCCACCCCCAGATTGAAGCGTCACAACTAGGCTAACAGCTGTCCCTTGCAGCAGGCTACAACACAGAATAAACTGCTACTAAGAAACCTGCAGGGTCTTCAAACAGAAAGCTGGAGTCATGGGTGCTTCTAAACCCTGGGTTGCTTTTATCTATTTCCTAGACTCTACCACAAGAATTTTCTTTATTACCTCTTTGTATGGAATAAAATACCCTAAATTTTCAGGATGAGGCTAAGTTCTGCAAATACACTTACAAACAGGCTTTGCTGTTGAGGACAGTCTTGCCTTTCAAGCCCCACACCTCCCTCCCTTCCCGTCCCCCCCTACCCCCCAAGCTGGCTTTCTTAGTCTGGTTCATTTCTATAATAAATTTACCCTGAGGCCCTACAAACTCACATTGGCACAACCCAGCAAGAGAGAGCTTTGGGAGAAGAGCAGGTGTTACATGGACTAGCTTTGCCAACTAAAACCACATTCCTACACCTCTCAGGTGAACTGAACAGCTATAGTCTATATGGTAGCAAGTAGTAATATAAACTGTTGCGCCTAGTGAATCAGGATCCAACTTAGTAAACAATTCTCTGCAGACACACTAGAAATACCATAGATAAAAGCCAAGGAGAAAGGCAGTTTTGGGGAAGGTCTTGCTGAACTTTGCTCTGATTAACAGGGAATTTTCTCATTTGGTTTAGGGAAAAAAGCAGCCAGAGACAAGCTATTTGATTATATGTATAAGGTGACTGGAAGGCAGACCATGCTGAGGGGTACTTCAGCTGCAGATCCATACACAGGAGTTTAGATGAGACATGCACTAGTCGCAATGGTGTAGACCGCAGCACGCAGAATACAGTCTGTGCTATCCCCTTACTGACCTATGAGTAGCTTTCTTGGACTACCTTGCCATGCTGGTGTTGCTGTCTTGTGCTATACATAGCCCAAGAAAATGAATATAGGTATCTGATGAGTACTTCTCCTAGCATCATATCCAGGAGGATTCAGAAAAAATTGTCTCCAGTGGTACAAGGGGGACAGATCAAGTGCAACTCCTACCAGCTCTCTCCTTATCTTTAAGGGAATCATTACCCTTACTTGTCCCAGCCACTTCAGCACATGCTGTCTACACACAATAGCCATATGTCTTAGGGGCAGGCACATATAGGGCAGGGTACAGGATGCACACAGGTCAAGGGAAGTACAAAGGAAATAGGCTGAAAAAACCCAACAATCAAACCCCAAACACTTCACACAAATAATCATCCAATGCATGCTTTTGTGAAGATCTTTGTTATTTGAAAACAGCTGCCAAACCTTTGGAACAAACTAGTTTTAGCCTGAAGCGAACATGGACTGTTTGCTGCCCTTCGGTTGTGGGTGGATGGTATTACTTCTTCTCCACAGCTGAATGACAATGTTTTTTGAAAAATGAATTACAAAACGGAAGAATTGCAAATACTTGTCTGAACACAAATTGCTTTGTTTGCCTGAGAGGGTAGGTGTTTGTGTGAATAACAATCACTCCTGTACAGGCATCCTCAGAGACAACACACATTCACAAACACCGTTGAGTTCCCCGAGCAGCTCATGATTGGGCACAAGCACAAGCAGCTCACTGGCCTCCAGTGAGATTAATTGAGCACTTTCTCAGCATTCATCCCCACCCAGAAGCAGGCGTTCTTAGACCTGCAGTAAGTGATCCACCACCAACCATCTGTCTTGCTGTCATCCCCATCAAATCAAGCATGTTTTATTTCTTACCATTTACCTCGCCTTTGTGCGTCACTGGAAAACAGAAGTGTACTGTTTGGGAAAAATTACTCCTCTACATAATTGGAAGACTTGTGGTTGGACACTATACACTATAAGGAAAGCAGATCCAAAGGTCAGTGCTCCTACAAGTACTCCCTTCCATCACCCCAGGAGCTGTAATTTGGCAACGCAGGCTGGGCTTTTATGTTGGCATCTTTCACAGTTCTGCATAGGGTCCCCTGATCCTTTTCCACAACAGCTCCCCAGCTGTGGAGACACGCGCCACGTGCCTTCGCTGCCAAACTCTTGCACAATTTGCTTGCAAGTCTTTAAGGCCAACTCTGCTGCCTGTTCTGGGCTCCGGCTGGAGAGGAAGGGAAAGTGAATGCTCCCATTTTAGCTTCAGATTATTTTAAACACATGACAGATGCTCTGCAGTGGGAAGGGCCTCTGGCTGCTTAAGCAGCATGAGTGCACACATGCACGTAACTGCAAGAGATAGGAAGAATTGCTCAGCACACATTCTTGCCCAGCCAGGTGACCCTGCTGCATCCTGAACAGCAGTGACACAATGTGGGCTCCAAATTAGGTGTCTCATATCTCTAGGACACAGATTTCTGCCCTAAATACCATAGGTTAAAAACCCCACAGGAAACAACTTGAACATGAAAGTAACTGAGAACTCCCTCCCTTCTTGATATTTGTCTCCTTGTCGCCAGTGCTAACACTTGGGATTGCTGCAGCATAATGACACTGTCTGCCAGGCTCCAAGGAGGAGCGATGACTGCTTCTGGTGCAAAGAACTATACAGTCCCTCTTCTGTGCGCTGCTGTAGCTCAAGCTGAACAGGATCTAAATCTCCAATTTGGGGGAAAAAAAATATTTGCAAGCAGATCTAAACATCACAGTTTCCCTGAGTAGTCTGGGCTGGCTTTGTCACCTTTTTGACTGCCAGAGAATGTTGAGCTTTGCCATACAAGTCTGTGTTCAAGTCTTCACAGCATCAATGTCTTCCCTAGGCACTTATTTCCTCCAAAATCTAAGATAACATAGTATCTCCAGTATTGCTGGAAGCAAGTGGTAAACAAATCCAGTCAGACACCAAAGAATCATATCACATTCTATCAAAAGTGTGTCACACTTCAGCATGCCACTGCATTAAAGAGGATTTCCCACAGCTTGAGGATACTGTCAGTTTAAGTCTATAATCACCTCTCTACCCATTAGTCAGTAGAGGATGCAGTTAGTCTCCAGAAACTTTGCTTGACACAAGACAAGGTTGAAGATCAGAGAAAGAACAGGAATTGCTGGAAACCAGCATTTCTGAAATAGGCTTGGAAACCACTACACTAGGATGCTCCTGCCAAAGAGGGGCCCACTGGCAGCAGGCACTGATGAGAAGATGGATCTTTGTGGGGTATGGTCTGTTTTCTACCACATACTCCTAACTCAGGACCTGTGATAATCATTTCCCATTGCCTACGGAGACAGCCAGGCATATCCAGGTGTTATTTCAACAAAAGTCTTAGCCCAGGCTGAATCATCTTGCAGGTACACAGTTAGCCCTCACCAACAAGTCACGGAAGACCTGATGGGTAACAGATACCTGTTCCCCAGATAACAGATTCCTAGAGCTGGCAGTGACAACTGTCATCCATGTCAGACTTCGGTCACTTAGAAATTGTGAAACCAAAGGAAAGGAGGAGAATACAAAAAAATAAAGGAAAATACTCATTTTTTAATTTCTGACTTTAAGATATGACTCTCATGGCAGTTTATAACTCCATATACAATAGTTTAAAACAAAACAAACCAACACAACAAAACCACCACAACAAAGGGCACTAAAAACCCAAGGCACTATCAGCACAACCTTAGGTATTTCCCAGTCTACAAAACTGTACTGAAAACCAGTCTTCCATTTCAGAGCTTCATTCCAGATCCCTAAGCTTTCCTCCAATTGTTTTTGCAGCTCTAGAAACATATCGAGGTGTAGGCCCTGAGCATAGTCTCTCTACACCCATGAAATCCATTTGTCACCTACACAAGACAGCCACATCCATATTTTTCAAAACCTCTCACACTGCAGAGCAACGTTGGCTCTATGCCTTCATAAATTTCCTTCATACAGAACTAGGGAATCCCCTTCATTAGCCATCCAAGGTGTCCCAAGAGACCCACTATTTTGCTGACATTGAAGATCTGTGCCCATAAATCTCCCACTCACCAAGAGATGCTTGCACAAGACCCTGTAAAACAGAGACGATTACTTTGTCACATTAGAAACCAACCCCATCACCTGTCAAATGCAACTATCACAGCCTGAGTAAAACATTTATGTTGTTCTTCCTTTTCTTCCTTGAACAAGGACTCCCAAGCAGGTACAGCAAAGTGAATGCATTTCAAGAACAAATTCAAAGCGTATACGCATCAGAAGGTTAAAAGTGAAAAGCAGGCACTCTAGGACATTCTGCTCCTGTTCTCTCAGGCCCCAGTTTCACAAACACACACCTGTACTTAATTTTAGTACAGAAACCAGCAGGTTTCTGCAGCACACTCGGAAACTAGGGTAAAGACACTCCCATCTGCAGAATCAGGGCCTGAAGCCATTGCCTCTCACTGGAGTGTAGGCTGGGAAACATCTCCCTCAACAAGATGAAAGTCAGCAGAATAAGGTCACACAATTGGAGTAGAAATTGGAGTAAATGAACCTGCTGGTAAAGAGCAATGCTACAGTGGACAGATCTGTAAGACCAGTTTAGTTTGATTCTCTAGGGAAAAAATTGCAGTATGAAGAGCTTTCCATTTCTACCTGTGTCCATCTGGAGCACTTCAACAAGTGTTGGTACAAAATAGTACCAAACAGTAAATTACAGCAAAAAACCCAAAGAGGTAAGCCCCTGATCATACAAATGAGAACTAGGGAAGGGCAAGGATTCAGATAGAAAACACAAGCCTAGAGCATTTCCAACCTCAGCTGAGGTATTGGAGCAGCAACTTCAAGCAAGTGCTGTGGCCACCTTCTCACTGCTGCCAGCCTGGAATATACTCAGCTACATCTTGCCTCCCAGGGGCAGCTTTGCAAGAAGACTTTTTTTATAATGTGGGAGGCATCTGTTCAGCAATTAATAGAACAACATTCATTTAGTTAATATCCCCTTCCTTCACCCACTCAGCCTGGGCTAAGCTTTGATCACCCCATAGTCTATTCATTCTTATAAGTCACCAGGATGTAAAGAACTACTCAGAGGGGATCAAGGATTTACACCTTCCTTTAAATACATTACTACAACAGGGACTCATCACATTACAGTGAGTCTCAGAAAAGATGCTCTCATGAGAGGTACCTTCCAAGAAAGTAAATAAACCAGTTGACTGCAACCTACAAGCCCATGTAGGCTTTTGAAATGCACCAGTCTCACCTCAAGTGCCTGACCCTGTGATACATCAAGCATCATTAGTAGGCTGGTTTGGGAAATCAGTTAAACTGCTATTGTCTGATTGCTCCCTGCCCAGACAGCATGACTTACACAGCAGGATTTTTTTCAGCTTCATCACAACTTTTAAAGTTTCATATCGCAAACTATTATCCACGCAACATTTTAGACAGTTTCACAATTTGTGTTGTGTTGTATTTTTAGTCTTTCAGAAACCTGGCGTAATACATTTGCAGATGGTCTACTCAGCATTTAAAGAGCCTTACTTTTTCTTATTGCCCAGATTCAGGAATTTGGCCTGCCCCAGCAGCAGCTTATTTGACTAGTTTTATGTATTGATATAAAGATCAAGGATCTCTGCCATGAGCAGTCCTGCTGAGTTGGGGCTGTACAAATGTGGAATAAAAATAAATCTTGTGCCTTTTACTCTACTTTGAATTAGATTTTTAGACATCTAACAACATCTTTCCCCTGCAAAGGAAGCACATAGAAGAGCATAAAGAGAGATGGCCTGCCAAAATTAAGGCCTTCCATGAAACTTTCCCCAGAGGAAGGACAGAACAGATCAGTAAGCAGGCCTAAATCTGAAACAGCCATTGGGACACTTCTAAAACGGGATGGCTCAGTGTGTTCTCTTCTCCCATCACTTAAAGTCACCCACACAAGTATATATGCATACAGAGAAGAGAGTTCACTTATATTCCTACCATTGTCTGGTTAACTTTTTTTAATGCATTAATCTTTTGGTCATAAAAACAAGTACACACACACACAAGTGTGATTTTCAATCTTCCCTTTTGTGTGATCATCTTAGTGGTATTATTTCTACACATACACGCACACTCCTGAAAACTCTGTAGTTCCTTGCAATTCTCAAAAAAAGGCTCAGCAAAATGCTGACTAACCCTGGTTTTGAGGACAAGAATAAGAGATCATGCAGACAGCAGAGAGACATAACCTCAAAAAAGTATGAAATTGCAATGCTGGGAAAAAAGAACTCATGTACATGTCTACAGATAGGGCTGTACAAATCCCTTACATGCTGGTTCTTACTGTCACATGCACATTTTTTTTTTTTATTGGCTATTGCTGTGGACCTCAGATCTAAAGAGGTGTAGAGGCCATTAGATGCCTAATCACCCATGATTAATCCAAATGGAACTTTCCCATTCACAGGAACACTCCCTGCTTTTGAACAAGAACAGCAGAGTGTTCTCAATTATGTCTCAACACGCTCTATAAAGTGTGATGAAAGACGACAAAAAATTTATCCTGGAGAAAGACAACAGGCCACTGGTATTTTAATAAACCCATACATTTATTTCTTCATGAGTGCAGCCTCCTATTACCTGTGGTGAGCCAAAACTGCTAACCAACGCACGCCTCTGGGATAGTCTCTTTAGAGCTCTCAGGGCCCATATTAACATGCCAAACACGCTAAGGTTTAACTTCTCTTTGTCCCTTTCACAGTCCCATCTGCTATTTTCTTGAAGTGAGACCCCAGTTTCAACAACGTGAACCAGCAACACAGAGAAAGAGAGACGCTAGCAGGTTTGTAGCTACATCTGCTGCTTCTTGCATAAGCTGCTCCTATTTTAGAAATGGTAAGTCGTGTACTTGGAAGCCCATTCTCACCTGTGCACGACAGCAGACAAAAGTAAGTAGGTTTCTCTACATCAGGCATTAGCTTTGCAGTACGTGTAGGTGGAATTATTTCCCATAGATAGACTTTCTTACTCATGGAAGATGGTGGGTGCAAGGTAAAGGATTTTTCAAAACCATATATTATTCCAGACAATTCACTTCTACAGCACCTAAAATTGTGTACTGGAAAGGTACTTTGTGTCTTATAGATAGAAGCGACCATTCAGGGTGTGGGGGGCGGAATGAGAGGACAGATACAGGCATGACACACACACAAAAAAAAAAAAAAAAAAAACAAAAAAAAAAAAAAAAAAACAACAAAAAAAAAAAAACACAACACGAAAGAAAGGCAAACGCCACACACATCAGGACCTACTAAAGCTCTCACACTAAGACACTCAAAATCATCAGTTTTAATCACAAGTCACACCCAAAATCCTTAGATGACACTCCAAACCCTTTCAATGAGTTCACGTGTGGTCTTGGTCACTCCCTGCCTCAGCTTCCCTAGTTACACAATCAGGACTTTAATACTTACTTGCTAACACTGAGAGAATGTGGATGACAGTGGGTTTGAGGACCTGTTCTCTTGTTTTAATCTGACACATTGCCCATGATTTATTGCTTTGTTTCATGTAAAAGCTGACATTTCTTTTTACAAGTTCAGGAGCTCCAACATTGGCTCGGGACAGACAGTTCCACCTGAAAATATCCAGAAATTCTTTCCCTGCCCTGAAATTTCATATGGAAGAACCACATCAGTTGCATCTGCCAAGTTCTGCTTGGCAGTTCTATGACCACAAACTCAAAGTGAAACGTAAACAGATGCAGAAACCCAACAGGGAGAAACAAATGCAGCTCCAGAACTGTGCCTAGGCATTAGGAAATGCAGGCATACTGTGGCCTTTCTCTTGATATCAGGGACGTCAGCCAACTTCTCAAAATTTCAGTTCCAGCCAGACAATAATACAAATGCACCCACTCTACCTAAAATGAGTTGTTGCAACAACAAAAAGAGACACTGCAAGTTTCCAAATAAATAGAGACACAAAGGAAACTAAGATGGAGAAAACTAGTCAAAAGAAAGCAACCAAGCATCACAGAAATACATGCCAGGAGCTCCAAATACAGACGACCCAATCGAGTTCTCAAATATACCTAGAGGGTGAAGCAAGCACGTGCTCCCACACACATGCTGCGACCAGTTTTTGCACCAGCAAGCCAACACAATGCAAATAAATAAACCCCAAAGGCACAAAGAGCCTTACCTACTACCCTGGGTGCTTCCTCACAGGCCCTGAAGGCTCCACCTGGGCAGGAGACAAGGCCAGTGCTTCACTTCTCCAACCTCCAGAGCAGGCAGAGTGCTTCTTCCTACAATAAATGTGATTTAACACAGCTGCTGTTAACATACACAGCTGCAAACTGAGCCCACACACCACTGCTGACCAGAGGGACACACACAACCCTAGCTAACCTCAAGCTCCAGCAGCTAAAATGGCTTCCCTGGTCACATGGGATGCTTTCAGCCAAGCACAGTCCCTGACCACCTCAGCCTCCCTGCCCGGCAGCACCCTCCAAGGAGTTCTCTGTTGTGTCAAAGGGAAGAGGAGAAACAAGAAATTGCTGGGAAATAGCCACCTTCCTCCCAGTGTTTCACCCAGGGCTGTTAATTGACTGCCCGCTGAGAGAAGCACCCTGGTCTCTTATCAGTTTTTACAAGCAGGCTCTGAAACCTGTGGAGAAATGAGAGCTCTCACCAGGAATGAGACTGGGGCAGACAGAAATTTGGAAACCCCTTCCTTCTCCTGGTATGCGACAATGTGCCTCAAGATCTGTTTTCAAATTGGTAGAGTATTTCAGAAATCACAGGGCTTGCACTTTTGTAGTACACAAGAAACCACAGGGTACTATAAAATGGCTACCAGATTGAGGCATCAGTTTGAAAACCATGAGGAGATACAAGGCTGGAGCTGAAACAGTGTCAGGACTCCTTTTCAGGTTCTTTAGTGGCAAAAAACCCTTCTGAAGACCACACATGGTTAGTGCAGGTTTTATAATGTCACTGCGCATCCATGAGTCACTGGACATTTTTACATCCTGCAGGTACCCTTGCCATGCTGTCAAACCATCCCTTAACCTCCCCCTTGTATTCACATCCATCACTTCTATGAGTATGAAGACAAAAGAAAACTTTTTTAAAAGGGAAGCTAACTTGTCCTCTCAAACAAAGCAAAGAAAATGCATGGTTAGAACTGAGAGTTTTCCTGATGCATCAGAACCATCGTCCTGTTTCATGGAAACGAACAGAGAGCTGACAGAATTTTTTAACCTTCTTCCCAGGAAGAGGCCTTGGTGTTCATCTGTCATTAAGTTTATCCTCTGTCAAAAAAAGGGAGCTGTAAGACTAAGACTAAATTAATTCCTCTCACACATCACTCTTTTAGAGTACCAAACCACTGCTCTGGGTTGATACAATCTATTCAGTTTTCTTCACTGTTCCCAGCTTGTCCTTAGAGCTGATGAAGTCACTTATCCTGTAATTTGATAGTAAAATTTGCTGATACAATGCACACAAGCTTCCAGCTGGCTTCCAGAGGGCAAGAAAGCCATGTGAACTCTATTAACTTTATTGGACTTGAACCTGGGAGTTGAAGAGCCCTGTATCTCACAACCAGTCCTTGGCTGAGTCCGTTCCCTGCTGCTATCATTTCTTTGAAGATTCAGGGATCATTCAGACAATGAGACACCTGTCTAGCCAAACAGCACCTCCAGCCCTAGCTAAATAAATTCAGCTATCCACAAACTTAACTATGTGTGTCTCTGAAATAGCGCGTCTGAGCAGACACTTGGAGGTGATCTCTCATGTGATGAGTATAGCTAAGCCACCTGCACTGCAATATTTATGCACCAGCACTATCTTCCAGAAAAAGCACTTTAAATATAGTAATGATTTTAGATTCACAGCTAAGTGTAGCTGCTCACAGCACTTTGCAGATTAAAAGCCCTGAGGCAAAGGTATGTTGAGCAACCCAGATCTATGGCAAACCTTGGTACAAAACCCAATCTCTCTGCTTAGTATGCTAAGCTGTAACTAGAAACACAATCTTCCGTTATATTAACACCTCCTCTGCCTGGTGTCATTGAGAATAATAAGATAAAAATTGCAACGACATAACTGGAATGGAAATTAGTCTTTGATAAGATTGTCTTCATTGCAAGGTGATACAACTTTGTTAGTTTCCAGCTGAGGTACAAAACGCTTGCAAGAGCCTTGTGGTCTTGCACAGAGCCTGAAATGGGTGCATTTCCACTTTCCCACAGTTGAACACTGAATGTCATGCAATGATTTTCTACTCAATCCAGAGGTGTCCTTCACAACGTGGGCACCTCAGGCAGTTGGCCCAAGAGCTCACTCTACCTAGAACTGGAGATTTTGACAGGAAAGTTCTGTTAGATATTACACCATAACTTTGTTTGAAGGGTGTGGAGGAAATGCTGTCCAACCTGTTAACTGAGTAAAAGGTTCTTTGAACTGTAGTTACCTGTTGGCACAGAGTTCAGTTAGGCAATCTTAATTGTTTGCATTTGATTATAAAGAAAATGTGTCACTTTGAACAAAGATATTTTCAAAAAGATGTGGAACGTACTACAAGAACACCTAGAAGTCTCTGTCTGGGGAAAAACAGATAAAAGAGACTTCAGGACAACCCTCTGCATTCAGTCACCTGGTTATTCATCCATTCACACTCTCATGATCCCCCTCTTCAGTGCCAGTGGGCTTTGGTAGAGCACAAATAAGTCTCAAACGGACAAAATGAAAGATCAGTATCCTCAAATGGTGGACAGTCCACACATTCAGACTAGATTCTCCCACAGCATCTACATTTCAGGAGAGCAAAGGTTCATGTTGCACATGGACCAGATCTAGACTCGCATGCATACATGCAGAGAGTCCCAACAATGGGCACTTATCAAGGGGGCTTATGGGACTGGTGGTAGCATAAAAACCATGCATAAGAGAACACAGAGTATTCTGGTGCAGATATTCCTCACTCTCTGTGGCCAGGCTCTCCAAAGGCATTTATTATGTGTTGTGAGGGTGTTGGTAATGGTGAGACTACCAGAGATAGTAAAGGCAGCTAGCTTTGTTCACAGAAGCAGCACCGTGACTATAGTGGAGAGGAAAAATATAGTGATGACTAAGGAAAGGAAGAAGATATTTAAAGAGCTCCAATACACATCCTGACTTTTAGCATCTGTCCTTTGGGGTCTACCCACATTTATGTGGAACAATTCCTGGGTGGTGAGAGAAAATAAATGTAGTTCTGTAGGCTATATGCCAGAATATTCATGAGAGCTGTAGATGATTTATAGCTTACCAAAGACACTGAGATCAGTGCTTGGACCACATTGGCTATTTTTCTATGATAAGGCACAGGTCTATATAACACAGAGGGATTAGCGCCTATCCATCCATCAGAATCACTCATGGGACATGAGGTTTCTGATGCCAGGGAAAAAAAGCTCCTATTTTCTGCCTCCTGGCTCTGCCCCATAAGCTGCAGTGTATCATATGCACCACTAGTGTTTCAGCCTCTTTGTTTGCTTACAAAGCAGATGTTTGACAGACACAGAGATAATTCCTTCAAGATCTGTAACAGCTGTGGCCAGCATTCAGATAAGAGGCCCTATATTTCTACAGCCACACGGCCAAGGCCTTATGCAACTTGGTTAAATTGTCCTTTGAGACACTGCCTTGCCAGCTCGAGTAAGTGGCAGACCTCTCTCTACGGGAGAAGAAATCAGTCTTTTGTTAGATGTCAGTTTGCTTTTCCTTTGGGCTCAAATTTTGAAACACTTTATTTTTCCCTCTGTATCGGTTTTTGGGAGGTTTTCATGTGGAGTCTTCATGCATCCAAACACAGGCTGCTCCTGCCCCTGCCAGCCTACAGTTCCTTGCTGTGGAGGCACACTAGCTCAGTCTCTGTAGGAATGCAAAGCTTTCTTGAGGTCCATGGTGTTGAGTGGTCCTTTCCAAAACCCTAGATCTTCTCCTGTCTGACATTCTTCGCTCTGTGTACAGTGTAACATCTATAGTTTGTATCTATGGTGCCATCACAACTTCTTGGATCACTGAAATCCAGGCTTGGAACACCTAGCTCAGAGTTTAAACATAGACCCTGTGTACCCCTGTACATAAAATGCCACTCAAGAGAAAGTCAGCCTGGCATATTTCACGTGTGGTTTTAGGATCCTAGAAGTAATAGAAAAATGTGCAAATGACATGGAAGAGCTGACACCAGAGCAGCCTGAACTAATCCACTGATCTTTACATTAGGAAGGCTTTGGAAAAAATCCAGGTAGAAGAAAATCTTCCATACTCTCATTGAGGAGCTGAGAATAAAACTGAGCTTCATTAGTCCAGACATGAGTTTCTTCAGGACTGATTCCTCTGGGAGTGGCCATCACAAAGGAAGATCTAGGAAACAGAAGAAACATGAGTGAAGTTCAAAACAACAGCACATAATCACTCTTTGCAAAACAGAAGTCCTAAAAAGTCAATGAAACAAATAACACCTCACCCTTCTATTACACCTCCCGTTGGAGGACTTGAATGTGCTTCACCAAAGAGACACATGACAGATTGCCTTTACTCATGTACCTTGATATATACATGACCTCATTTGATTTTACAGTTCAAAGCAGTATCTTAAGTACAAAGAGATCAGACTCTTGCCCTAGCTGATGCAGTGTTAGGCATTTTAGGTGTTAGGCATTATTTTTTATTGATGAAAATGTTGAGTCATAAGTTACTGCCACTTTCTCTCATCGTGAGTCTTTATATTCAGAGTCCAATGTAACATCAATTGCAAATACAGAAGTCTAATGATCAAACGAATGATCAAGACACTAGTCAAGAAAAAAAATGGAAAATTATCTGAGGTGTTAAGCACTACTCTCAGTGGTTGCTACCCTCCATATGCAACATTATTTACTGCTTTACAAGGTGCGAAAAACTTTGGTCTACTCTTACTCTTTCAGATTCAGATGGGGGATAACCTTAGCTCCTCCTTGCATATGAAAGGTCACTGAATACAGGCCCATTAAGGTATAGATAAACTGAATCAGGAGCCTGTTCTGTGCTAAGTTTTGCCTTTGCTGAAGGAAAGGCCACTCAAATACAAAATTCTGCAGTAGGTAAAATTTAATGATCAACATAGCATGGCGTATTCCTATTGTTATAGCGATCCTAGTAAAAATATTCACAAGGCTTCTCCTGGCTATAGCAGTCATTAACAAGGATTTCCTCTTGCAACACACTGTGATTCTGTTAAATGATAATTTCAGGAAGGAATAGTATCCATGTAGCAGTGGTATGTGTGACATGATCCTGCAGATGGTCAGCATTTAAAAGTAGTAAAAATGTCTTAGATGGCTATTTCACAGTAGTGAGAAATTAAATTAGATGGGATTGGATTAGATTATTTTTGTTCTGGCCTATATTCTAGAGGATTTCTGCAAGCTTGAAATCACATAGGAATCCATTCTTCCAAGTGGAAAGAGCTGGAACATAATTTCCTAGAGCTTTTCTGCCATTTTCCTCAATTTCCAGGTGCAAACTGTGTTTACTATTTCTCCTTTGGCCTTTTTCTCTGAATTTGCTTAAGGGAGTGTTTTGATAAAGTCCTGCTGAGCTCTGGCCAGGCTCACTGGGGTTGGAATCCCCTGTGCGTCCCCTCTGCCTACGCATCACTTTCCCAACCCAAGACTAGGGCTTCTCTGCTCTGCCATAATCCAACCAATATCACTTAATACTCACTAGAATCCGTATCATGTTCAGGTGTGGAACTGCCCAGTAATACCAGAGACACTTCAGTAGGTTGCTGTGGGAATTGGATCCAGTTAAATACAGTACCTTCATGTTGCAGACACCAGCCCACACTTTGAGTCAAAGAAAGCAGCTAAAATGTTGAGCAAAGGGAATTGGGTTCTCTCACTTATCTATAGCACAGAGTAGCTAAAACCAGAGCTGCCCAAGAAGATGAAGAATGCTATGAAGCACCAGTGCAGCCCCAGGAGCTATTTCACAGCAAATATCTTCATTAAGGTGTTCCTTATTAATCAAGTATTTCTATTTAGGATGGTTTTCATGGTTTGTTATTTAAGTTTACTGAAGCTTTTACTTTCTTCAGTATGGTTAAGTTCTTCCCTTCCCTGTACAATTGCTCAATGAGGTCACAATTTTGAGACAAACTCTATTAGTTGAGGGCAGAACTTGGACTGCTATGCCAGAGTTTTGCATTCACAACTTTTCTGCAAGCGGCTTTATTTGGATTAACCCTGGGGTCAGACATCTAACTGATAGATATAGAAATGACTTTCCATGGGCCCAACTACAATGAATCTGAGTGAGAGAACTGTTTGCAACTGATTGCACTCAGAGTTGCAACATAGCAGAGAGGTTGGGTTTTTTTGCTTTCCCCCCCCCCCTTGTCGCCTTTGGAAATTTCACAACCTTTGGTTAGCCAGACTCTGAGTCTGAGCTGAGGATCTTGCAACACTGGTTTATCAATGCCACTGAAAAACAAATCTGTACTTTCAATTGATCCACCAGGATGGATCTCAGGAAAATAAAAGTCAGAGTTGTTGATTCAAACTGACATGGAATTGCAGCCTGGCAGTACATAAGCCTTCTGGATAGCAAACAGACCACATGGTCCAAGACTTCACTTGGTACAACCTCTGACACAGTACAGTAAGGCAGATGCCTTCTCTTGTAGGGCTCTTCTGGTCCACGACTTTCTCTTCAAAGTCACATGTCGAGTCAGACTAACCAAGAATCCAGTGGCTAGATGATTGCATGTTGACAGGAACCAGAGCACACCTCTGCACTGCTTGATTCATACAAGGCACTTGAACCTGAGGAGCCACTGCCTGATGTTGTTGCATGCGCAAGGAAGAACGTGTAGAAATGCTACCACAGTACACTAGTACATATATTTAAAACAAATATATCTCATACTGACCCTCATGGAACCATGAATCTGATTGCTGGAAGATGTTATGAGTCCAAAGGCATAACTGTGTTCAAAAGGACAATCAGCTCATAGCTGATTTCTGGTATCAATGTGAAGACTCACAGGGAACATCTGGCTTAGAACATCTTCAAGCTGCTGCTGGCTGTAACTGGAAGAATAGACTAGCTATACCCATTTTTTTTTCTCTCTTTCTGAAAATAACCACCACTGGCCTCTATCAGTAAGAGGAGCTAAAGCCCTGATTTCAGGCACTATGGCTAATTTTAAGTTGGTCTAGACTTCAGCCAGTGAATCAGAATTTCCTGAAACTACTGAGCTTCCACACTAAGTGCTGTATTTACCATGTTGCAGCAATGAGTTTTCTTTTTGTAACAGCAACGTGTGTCAGATTTTATAGGCACCTATGTTTTATAGTCAGTGTGCCTCAGGAATGAAGACTGTGCAGACGTTACTGATTTTCCTTATTGCTTCTCCAAATCCTGAATTTGTTCCATAATCCAACATTGAATTGTGCTGGAATAGGCAATGGAGCTGAGAGCATCTTCTGCTTTCACTTCATAGAAACAGAGCTGCAGTGTGTTCACCACATATTTGCTGTTACTTTCCTCCCTCTGCAACTACACCAATGACCCTTGCAATACTGACACAGGACAAGAGGACTTTGTGCGGGTGGCCTGTGTGTAGATGTGTGAGTGGGTTGCACAAGTGAAGGATGCCTGGGGAACTCTCTAAACCCTCAGCCTGCTGCAAGTCTCTAGACAGATGTATTTTCCAGCAAATTTGTGCTGAAATAGAGAATCATTATGGACTTGGTCCTGCCTGGGGCTGAGAGTTTGAGCCTAGATCTAAAAGAGCTTAAGCATGTGAGTCTTTTTGCAGGATTCTTGCTAAAACTTAAGCATGCTTGTACATGCTTTTGTTGGAGCTAGACCAGAAAACTCAGCACCTCAAAGCACAAAAACACACAGCTGCAGGGCAAAAATCTAGACAATGGGAATTTTTGCTGCTGACCATGATGTTATTGGAACAAGATTCAATATCTATCATCATCTAAGGGTTTCTCCTGATGCTGCCAGCAGGATCAGAGGGATGGAAGTTGTGGCTGCAGCCTCTAGGAGAGATTCAGCGGCAGCTCCCCAGAAGTAACCAGTGTCCCTCACACCACATCCCTCCCTCGTAGAAACAATAGTAAATACATCCTGGCAGGGCAGCCATTAGACAGCCACTGTAGGAAAATGTCTACCATGCTTGTACCAAAAGCCAACCCGGTGCACACTGTCTTCCAGTCTTCCATTGGATCAGTAACTAAGGATTTTAATTACACTTCATTCTATCACACCCATCATCTTTGCTGAACAATGCATGTCAGCAGCAGGTTTCAGCCTTGCTCATCCTTCATACTCCATCTTATCCAGGACCAGGAACACCCTTTGAGTGTGCCATGAACCATGACTGCAGCATCTAAAAAAAGGCAAAAGTTCTTGAGTACTCTTCCTTGAAGAAGCCAAAAAGGCCCCATGACAAGGAGAGAGACTCTAGGCTCCTGGGACATGTGGGGCACAGGCAGAAAAGGCACTGCAGACTTGCTGTAGTGCAGGGTCTTTGAAAGCTATAGCACTGGGCCAGGGACCCAGGTGTTCCATATAATGAAGGTTAACTAGTTCTGCTCTTTTCCACTGAAAAGAGCTTTGGAAATTACCTCATTGATGCTTTTGGCATATGGGACCTGGGGGCTGTTGGTTTTGCTTGTGCTTTCCTCTTTGTTCTCTGTTACTACATTTAGTTCTACCTACGTGTACTGTTGCTTGGATCTGCCCCATGGTTTTGTTAGTGAGGTCACAGGCAAGGTTATGACTATTGTGACAGCATGTACAAAAATAACCCTTCAGAAGATAGGGAAACCACTGGAAGGACTGACATACCAAGAGGTAGAACACTGCTTCTGTGTGAAATGCTCCATGATCATAGAGACAGGAGTAAAATATGAGAAAGTAAGAAACTCAGCACCAAGAATTAAATTTGACTTTAGATCTCATCCCATGCTCAACAGAAAGACAAAGGATCAGAGACGTCATACTGACTTCATCTCCTTCATTTGGTATTCTTGACGGGAGCAAGTGAGAAAGTGAGGACTGACCTTTCCTAGAACCTTTTCCGCTTTTCCTGGAAATAAGGCTTCAGTCACATGATAGTGTTTTGCTGCTCTTTAGGAATTCCAGATCCTGAATGAGGCAGACTGTAAACAAGGAAACCTGATACCTCAAGGACAGAGGGAGAGAGAGAACAAGATGTCCATAGACACACTGGAGTGTGTTCAAGCCCTGCAATGAGTTCTGTGGTTTGTTTATAAATGTGCCTGTCTCTGGGTGTACACACATACACACGTATATACAGTCCTACAGAGTACATACTATCATTTTTTATCCCACATCACTAAAAGCAGGCCAGAGAGAGCTAGTTACAAACAAAGTTAAGTTCTCCAGAACAGGCACAGCTCTTTCAGCCCGATCCTGACCACAGCCCTGTCTTGTGTCTGCAGCTCTGTGGTTTCAAATCCAGTTATTTTCTGTCACAAGGCAGGGATTGCAGGGCCTTGTTTGTGGATGCAAGCAGGTACACGAACATCCACAAGCTGCCACTCAATACCAGCCTCTCCTGGCTGGTTGGTTATTAAAATCCTCCCCGGCTTGTAAGGAACATCGTTGACTTTGTGGGTGCTGTTGATGAGGCATAGGATGAGTGCTGGAGAGCAAAGGGAGGACTTTTTAATCAAATAAGCAGCATGATTTAAAAAAACCCCAATGCACCAAAACAAAAACAAACAAACAAAAAAGAGATGGGACAGATTCTTCAAAAGGCACAAGGAGAAAAAAGAAACTTTAAGAATCACAGCTAGCAGCTGGATTGGTGCACCACACTGAGACCCTTCCCCAAAGCCACAGGAGAAGCCTGAACCTTCATGCTAGAGCTTGCTCTTTCTCTTCCTAGTCAGATGGAGTTTGCAGCCCTATGCCAAACACTCACATTACCTCCAAAGTGCTCCTTAATCCTAAAACATTTAATTTTAACATTAAACATTTACATCTCATCAGAAAATTAATCTTAAACCTAATACAACTGGAACTCAGCCATAGACAGGGTCAAAAATGTTTGGGGTTTTTTTTTTTCTCCTTCCATTCATAATAGAAAACTTTTAGACAGTTGGAGATAAACCTGTGTTATCAAATCCTTCCCAAGTGAATTAGTCTGTTGCCATTTGCAAAATGTTGGTCAGTGAGACATATTTGCTCAAATTCTTTTTGGAGGCATAAGCCTCAGTGGTACTGTGGAGAAAGACACACAATCACAACAACCAGGCCATTAATTAAAGCCTTATAAAACTCCAACTGAAGTTACTGGAAGGATTCCCATTGATCCATTAGATTTTGGGTAAGGCTTGAAATACTGCCATTGAACTGATAAGTGCATAGATACTTCTTCCCTCTCTTGCTAGACTTTTCCTGCTACTGGTATTTTCCTTTGTGTATCCAATGCCATAAGGCTCAACAATCATAATTTCTACCAGAAAGAAAAGGTTGGTTTGTGCATGGAGCATTGGTGCTAGGACTTGATTCAAGCTGCCAGGTGCCATCTCCCTGTCTTCCTAGCACTGCGGTGTCTCCAAGCTCTTGCAATACCAACACGGCTGTCACTAACAGCACTGCACAATGACATGGATATAACACAATCTCACAGAGCAAGAAAGGAGCCTGACGTCAAATTTTGCCATATCCCAGTGAAATGAGCTGAGCTTTACTGGTCAATGTAGACAGCAACCTCCAGGTAATTAGATAAACAACTCCTCATAACAAAACTGTTTTCTAACACTGCATGTGGGGTCACTGTCCAGAGCCATTCACAGAATCTTTCCTCCATCTGCTCCATCGTTACACATTGCTTTAGTCCAGAAAGTATCAAGACCAAAATAGTGGAGTAGCATCAATACTGAAGCTATTACAAAGAAAAAAAACCTCACTCATCTCAAAGACTACAGCAGTATGGCTTCTTGGTTAGAGAGCTGATGGGTATCACTTTGTCCTAGTGCTGAGCTAAGCACCTGCCAGATAATTTTTCTGCTAGAGAGCTACTTTCTGTAAAGTAAAACTAATTACTAATATTAGATGCTGTTAATACAACTTGTACCCAGCCTAAGAGGCCTAATAAATATTGGAAAATTCATGAGGAAACACACACATTGTTGCAATACAATGTTAATACACATCATACAACTGAAAACTTCAGCTCCCCTGCCAAATCAATGTTGCTGTGACACTCCTGCTGTTCCCCTCTGCTTGAGTACAGCTACACAAACAACTCACTGCAACTTTGCCATCCTGCAAGGAACTGCATGTCTGCAGTGGGATATACCCTTGAACAAACATCAATGTGCTTCCGTAGCCATGAAACCACCAGAAGTTTCTTTCTACCCTCTGCAGTGTCATAGAGGGCAGCTGGGCTGTTACTGGTGAGAAACAGACAAAGCAGAAATCAGCCCCAGTTTATCTCAGGCCAACTCATTCATGCATCCATATCCTGGAGCTGCTGCAAGATTCTTCTGGGCCCAAGTTTTCATCTCTGGATCCTCTAGAGATAGCTCTAATGAGCTGAAACATCTCAGAGGAAGATCTAAAAACAACCAACAGACATATCTTTTGCCAATCCGCAGATTTTTTTTCCTGACAATCCACTAGTGTATGGATGCCTGATGGTTTGTGTCCCTTCTGATATTTCCTCTTCTATCACTTAAAATTTTGAATTCCCTCATTATTTGTACTGCACCACTTCCAGCACATCATTTAATCTTTCTTCATCAAAACACCGTTCAAACAAAAATTAACCTATTTGAAATGTGGCTGCTGTCATCACTTCCCTCTGTGCTGCATTTATTCGCTGTTCTGTTCTTTTTTGAGCTAGTTGTGCCAGGTACCTTTTGATGAGTAACAGATTGTTCGCATGTTGCTGTCATGTAGCCAGCAAAGCCCCAAAGACGCTATCAAAAGTAAAAATAAAGCCCATTGCGCAGTACTGAAGTAAGCTCTTCTATATGACAGCACGTGCCCTACACTGTCAGACAGCTGCTCTTCCATACCATTCTCTCAGTTCCTCTTTGGAAAACATCCTGCTCCCTTGAACAAAAAGAAAGCACAAATCCCTTAGATTTCACTTGAATGAAGCGTAACATCTCACTCAGTCACTAGAAATGATTAAAAACCTAATGGCGGATAAAAGTTGTCAGGGAGCGTGCAGAATATTCCTGCTGTAGCTACAGCCACTGTAGAACAGCAAATTGCCCCTATTTAGGTTAGTGTGAGCATGCGCCCATTTCTCAGCTAAATAGTTGTTTGTGCACTGTGGATGTTTGCAAGCATAAACTGACGTAGTAACATCGTAAACGTGTTTGCAAGTACTCAGCTTCAGAAATCTGTTCTGTTGTCTTGCTGTGTAGAAGTGGCCAGCAGAATGCACTGTACGTGCAGCACAGATATAATTTGGATCATTGCTCAATGCTCACAGGGCCAGGGTTAACAAAGTAAAAGGGAACAGAGCACCAAAGCACTGTTGATAACTGTGTGTACACCAGAGACCTGGCTTTCTGGAGGAGCTTTCTATTATCTAATTGCTCAACATTCAAAGCAATACTTGATACTGCTTATCCAGAGATCTACAGTTCCAACCAGAAAAATACATAGACTGACAAAAAGGGAAGTGTTGGGAAAGTCACAACATGAGTTGCAAACAAAAAAAAAATCTAGACAAAAAAAATCAGTGATCAAATGTTATGTGATAAAGGTTGAGTTTTATTACAGATCCTAGACCAAACTTTGCATAGAAAGGGGGTACTTCTGGAAGGAATTAAGAGGTTCCCAGTCTAATCTGAAGTGGGCTGTATATTATTACCATCACAAAGGTAGGAACAAAGGTTAAGGCTCTGCTCAATGCCATATAGCAGAGGACTAAGCAAATGTGGAGCCCAGTCATTCCTCCATAGGATACTATCTCTTACCAGATTTAATCCTATGCAGTGTTCAGCACCTCCTGTTTATACACTCCTGAGCATGCTCAAGTTCTTTGAGAAAGCTCTTGGAACTGGTCTGGGATGGCTAGAAGTCACTACCAAACAGATAAGGACACTTTCTTCTTGCTTAGAAGTTCAAATGTAATTTTTGAGGGCACCATCAGAGGAAAAACTTGCAAGAAAGGGAAGATTTTTCTTGTTGTACTCCTGTTTTAAAAAAAGGTTGACAATACCTGCTGTGTTTTGCTCACAGAAGTAGAGGGAGTGGCCTAAGAAAAGCATGAAGCTGGGGGTGCAGGCTGGAATGAGCAGGGCTGTTAAAACAATATCAACCACACTGAAAGGTGTTGCCCAGAGAAGTTGTGGATACCTCATCCCTTAGAAGTGTTTAAGGCCAGCCTGGATGAAGCTTTAAGCAACCTGGTCTAGTAGGAGGTATCCCTGCCCATGGCAGGGGGTTTGGAACTAGATGACTTTTACGGTCCCTTCCAACTCAAGCCATTCTATGATTTGGGGATCTGAACTAGAGGGGATAGGGGAAGGAGGATGAAAGAGAGATACTTGCAAGCCAGATGCAGGCAGCATGTTCCCTATAATCAGGTCCAGCTGGGGAAAGGAGGAAACCTGGCCAACCAGGGACCCAGCTGTAATTTTAACAACCAGATGGCAGGCTTGATGACCAGCCTGAAGGCAGGAACTTGTAGGTTTTCCAACAGCTAGGTCACCTTTTCATTCCTCACCCTGCACTGACAAGCTGCACTTCAGCATGATTCGCTGTCATGGAGACAGAGAAACCAAGCCAGACACTGCTACACCAAAAGCTTTGGGATGGCAATACAGGCACACTCATTTTGATGGGGGAGCAGTTTAAGTCAGTATTCTACAAGGTGGCCTTAAAAGCCACAGGGCAGTGGCAGGTTTCTGAAGTCTTCCACTCTCATTTCTCTCTAGTAAAGGCTCACAAAGGGTCTCAGCTGGCCATCCTGGCTGGGCAGGCCTTCGTGAGGGAGGGAGGGCACAAGATCTGACATGGCTTGTTTTGCACGTTTTAATCAGCAGAGCCATGCTTCACATGTACAAGCCAGAAACAATGATCCTACACTGAGTTGTCAGTGATATTAAACAGAGCAAGAAGGCCTAACCTCACATGGGTCGGAGCTGCTATTTTCAGGGCCAGATTGAAAGCCTAAGGGCAGAATTTAGAACGGAGGAGAAGACTTTCCTCTCAGGCTCTGCCCTGGGGCAGAGGAGGTGATGGGACCCCCCTGCAGCAGCTGCCATGGCTTTTTATAACAAGCAGTTAGAGGCTGGAGTTTTGCACAATTTCTTGTATGCACAAGTGCACACCTTTCCTCCAGTTAGTTTGTATTTGCCCTTCTCATTGTTCCACTGCAGTCCCATGATTGATGATGATAAAATAATGCTGAGTTTGGACAGCTGGAAGCTTAGAATTACTTCATTTTAAAGTCTGTACAGTATATATGTATGGGTATATAAATATGCAGAAGCAGCTGTGGCTCACCTGTTGATACCTTGTATATCCTTTAACAAACAGGGAGAGAAAAATAAAGACATTGAATGAAGAGACATGGATTGCAGGAGCTTAACCCTACACGTGTTGCTACCAACAACCAAAGTCCTCTTGCGTTCAGTGGAGTGCTAAGCCTGGTCACACTTTGGTACTGTCATGATCTGTGCCTCAACCAATTTTAGATCAATAGATCCATATCAAAGTTTGGATTTTAAACTCTTTTGGTCAAGAAACTCTTTTCAGTATGCCTGTAGTAATATGAAGCTCCTTTTGAGCATTATAATAAACCTGTTACCACTGATAGCAATTACTGTGATGATCACTAGGGAACTTCTCTAGCAACACATAACAACTGTACTCTGCACCCAAAATGAGGGAGACAAAATGCCCAGACACACCTAGTCATATTATTCTGTCTTGGAAGCAGAAAGAAACACCAAAAAAGCCAATGAATAACAGTAGAATTGATTGTTCCCCAAGACCTGTATCCACCACAGAATCAGACCAAGGTGTGCGGGTGCATAAATGGAGCCTGCCACAGCAAAAAGTCTTCCTCCCAGCAGCTTCCTAGAGCTGTTGTGGTGAGCACAAGGTTTCTCATCTGCAGGTCTGATCCTGCCCAACACAAGCAGTTTAAGCACAGACTGTTAAAGATTCCCTTGCTTTGCACAGGCTCATGATCAAGTTGCAATTGCTCAGCTATTGCATGTTTGCATAACTAAAAGCAGCTGTCTCTGTGCTAGCTTTCATCCAAGAAATAGCTGTGCAAATGCAATTTTTACTGTTAATGTAAAGAACAAGTTTGGAGCCTCTGCTCTAAATGGCCCTTCAAAAGTAGCATTGGTGTTTTATTTCTTTCCAAGTACACACAAAAATGTAACCCTCCAAAACAGTCAGTTCCTGTCCTTTCCTATTATCCAGCACAAGATCTGAGATGTTTCCCACTTGTATTGATTTACTGCCCAGTAATTATAGTTCATGAAATCCATTCACAGTATGTCCCTGATACTCCAACTCTTCCTGGCAAACCGAATGTTTAACATCATGAGGGGCATAAAAATGTAAGCAATCGTGTTTGAGTCACTTTTAGTACAACAGAGTAGTTTGCAGGGTCTGGCAGTGTTTGCAGTATAAATCACACTTTAGAGATGGGAAAACACTCTTAGATTATCTAGTTTCAGTGATTTTTGCAACTATGTATTCTCCGGCTGCCTTCATCCAAACCAAATTTGAGAAATACCTCTATGTGTGAGATGTCCACCACTTCCCTTTGGGATTATCCAACAATTTGACAGAAATCACTATTAAGGAATATATCCTGACATGTAAACCTACAGTTTCTATTGCTCAGTTTAAGCTTTTTACTCCTAATGCTCAATCTTGAGTTAGCATCCCATTCCCTTCCTTCTTTCAATGTTCACAGCCTCCAGATGTTTGCAGCTTTTTCAACTGTCCTGTTGTTGTTCACCATTTCTCCCAGCTAACCTCTATATTGATGGATATGGACAAGGACACTTTGAGCTCTTCTTCCAGATCAGGAATCACCCTAGAGCTCTTGAAGGAGGTTTTGACAGCAGCAAAGAGAAAGGACAGGTCAGTGGCCAAGGTAAACAGTCACTCTCGCAAAAGGGAGCCATTTCTAGTATTTTGAATTGTTTCACTTTTAATAGGTGTTTGTTGCCCCCGCTCTGGTAATGGTTCAATCACCTTTCTCTTAGCTGAACCACTCCTCTGACAACAAAACAGGAGCAACCAACCAAGACATGTTTGGCAGTAAAGGCTGCCACTATTTACTTGCATATTTTGCTTTCTCACAGAAGTGCTTAGTATGTTGTGGCCTTGACACTGAGTGAGGAAAGATTGTGTGTATGGGGCGTGTAAAGTACATATTCCCCTCCTTAGCAGGAGTCCCTTGGCAGCAGCAGCTTAAGGCACAGTTCATCGCCCTGACTTCCTCCTCCTGCCCCCCCC